>JAJIBD010034740.1:0-25199 GCA_021461705.1 Cryptotis parvus
AGCACACGGCCCGGCATGACAAAAGGCCCCCACCCAATGGGTGCCCAGGCCAAGCCTAGGAGCCCCGCACTCTGGGCCTCCCTTTCCTGCCCCTCCCAGCCTGCATCTCTACTGTGAGCCATTGCAGGGCCTTTCCTTCTCAAGGCCCTGATGATTCTTCTGAGTCTGTTCCCTACACCACACCCCAGGGACATTCTGCTAGTGATCCTGACGCCTGAGCTCTCAGCCACCCTGAAGCCCCATCATCAGATCTGTTCTGTAAAGCGCACTCTGAGCATGCTCCTCCCTTCAGTGAGCTCCAAAGTATGGGTCAGGATCCAAACAGCTCCAGGACCTTCTTCACCCACTCTCCGCCCACTGCCCTGGCTCAGCCTCAAACCCAGGACCCCTCCTGCCAGCCTCCATCCCTTTGGGGAGGCCCCTTATCCTGGAATGCTGTCCTCCATGTCTTTCCTGCGCTAAGATGTTTCAGGTTCCAAGGAGCAATCTGAAGGAACATTCCTCCCATGGCCTCCCTGAATCCCTCTGCTGAAGGCCGCCTTCTCATTTCCGGAGTTCCTGGGGATCTGAGTTCTGGGGATTCTGCCCACAGCAGAAAGTCTCATCTTATTTTCAGGAACGCCCTTCTTAGGCCAGATAGAGTTGCAAACACGCTCTTGCCCCCAGCATTGATAGCTGGGCTGGGCTGCAACCCTAGTTCAAATTTCCAAGCACTGTCCAGGACCTCCAGGATGACCAAAAAAAGACTTAGTCTCCTAGATACAGGCTGCTTTCGTGTTCAGGACTATGTCTCTGCCTGACAGGAAATTTGCCTTCAATCAGATCCCAGGAGAGGGGAGTGGAGTGCTCGGTCCTCCATCCCAAAGGCTGAGGTACAGAGAAAGCACTTGTCAGGGTGCTGGGCCCGATGCAATGAGGGCGTACCTTGAAGTAGAGAGTCCCTGCAGTCACAGATGGCCATAGACTTTGAGTAATGGTGGGCACATTTCCTTCCCTAAAAAAACTGTGAGGCCGGGCTGACTAGAAAGGTACTTCTCTAAGTCCTGACAGTACTAATGCTAGTGTTCCAGGCTGGTTAGGAAGAAGCTTCTACGTTGGTCAGAAGTCCTTCCAGAGGAAAGAGAGAGAGAGGAGAAGGAAAGCTAATAGCTCTTAGAGGAAGGAAGGACAGGCAAGGCTAATGGGATAATTGGATAATCCCTAGAGCTAGGGGTCATTGTATTAAATAGCTGTTAGAAGTAGATACAAATAGCACAAGAAACAAGGCTAAGTAGGAAGCAGCTTGGCTGGGGGAGGGGTGGAGGGGTGGCAGGTGAAGGCTAGAAAGGAAATTCTGAGTCTCCCCACCATCCGTGAAGCGCTTATTGAGGACAGGCCCTTGGGACCCTGGAATCAGACACTAACAAAGATTCCATTCTAGGCCTTGGCTCCATTTCTGCATTAGAAACATTTTTCCAGACCATGGGCTTATCCTGGCTTAACATGATCTTTGGGTCCTGGACATCCCCACCCTGAAACAGTGTGATTATCTGCAGGGAGTCCCGCTGTTTGGCATGTTCATGAAAATATTGTTGGATTCTTGAGGATAACAGTTGATCCTTCTCCAGTATCTTTGCCTGCTGAGAGGGGTGGGGGGGTGGGGAGTGGGGAGTATTAAGTGGAGGAGAAACAGAGGACCAGAATCAGCTCAGGGGCTTCTAAAGATAAACAGTTAGGATTGTCCCCAAGGGATGACTTCACTGCCTAACTCTGAGGTAAATCAAGATTCCCTCCCCACTGTGGATACAGGCATCTGACCTGGGTGTTGGGCACAGTCCTAGCCTGGGTGGTGCGAATTATGATGTGCTGGTCTTGGATTCCGTTGCTTAGCCTGATCCATGGCAGGGAGAGCGGTGGTCAAAAACACATTTCCTTGTAGGATGTTATAAAATGAAACCATGATGGGTGGTTTGAATGAGGGTGGTCTGACTATAGTGTCCGCTCCAACTCTACTTCAGTCAGACCTTTGAAAGGCTATTTTATTTCAGGGTCCCTAGTTTGTCCACTATAAAGTGATCATTTTAGATGGAATGCCTCAGCACCACCCTTGAGTAACATCATGCGATAAAATTAGAAGGGAAGGAATGGGAGGAAGAAAGAAGGTCGGTAAATCTACACCACTTCTCTTCGCTGATGACATCGTTCTAATAACACCAAACACAGCTAAGCTGGCACAAATGCCACGTTGACTTCTCACCGAGACACCGGGAAAGATAGGCCTGCTGAATCTCAATAAAACAATGTTCATGAAAATAAACTGGTCTCCAGAGGTCCTATTCACTCTCAATGGAACAAACATCTCTGGAATGCAGTATCTATGCACCTAGGCTGAGAAGTCAACGTGATGAGCGACCTAAAACCCGAGCTGCGCAGGAAGAAGAGAGCGGCATGGAATGCCTTCAAGAGCATCGAAGAAATAGCAAAAAGGACAAAGAACCTCCGGCTCTGGGCACATCTCTTCACCCACTGTTCTCCCTGCAACATACCCTCAGAGACCTGGGCCCTACGAAGCAGGATGAGAATGCTATTGGGTCTCCCAGAGAGGAATCCGAAAGAGCTATGCTTGGAATATCACGCCACTCAAGTGAGAGAAGGAATCCGGAGCTCCTATCCGTTGACAATCCAGAATAGGACGCTGTCTCATTTGCCAAGGCATCAAAAATCAGATGGGCTGGACACATAATCTGAATTTGGAGACAACCACTGGACTAGATCCTTTTACTGACTGGATCCCACGGAACATCAACAGATCACATGGCTGCCCACCTGCAAATGGTCAGACTTCTTCGTCAAGACACTGAGCTAATGGTTTGAGGCTCTTTGAATTCCTGGCAAGCAGATGCCATTGGGCTACACTGGTATGTGATAGGGTCAAATGGAAATATTACTGGTCCCACTCGAGCAAATCAATGAATAACGGGATATCAAGTGATCAAGTGATTAAGGTGATCATACAAGATGAGATCTTCTTGAAAATCCCTTCTAAGTATATTGACTTTAATTCTTAATTAGAAATTATATTTACATTTGTGCAATAAGAAAGCATAAAAGAAACGAGGGCCCAGAAAGATAGCTTAGGTATGGCATTTGCCTTTCACACAGCTGACCTGAGTTCAATTCTTGGCATCCCAAATGGTCCACTGAGCACTGTCAGGAGTAATTCATGAGTGCCAGCCAAGAATAGCCCCTGAGTATTGCCTGTGTGTGACCAAGAAAAAAAAAATTCCTGAGTGCAGAGCCAGGAGTAACTCCTGAGCATCACCGGTGTGACCCCAAAAGCAAAAAAGCAAAAGGAAGGAAGGAAGGAAGGAAGGAAGGAAAGGAAGGAAGGAAGGAAGGAAAGTAGGAGGGAGGGAGGAGGAGGGAGGGAAGAAGGAAGGAAAGAAGCAAGGAAGAAAGGAAGGAAGGAAGAAAGAAAGGAGACAGGCATTTTTATAAATGTAAATATCAGACAGTTAATAGTAGGAAATCATATCCAGAAACACTTTTGAGAAGCATAAATCATAAAAATTAGTTTCTCCCAGGAATGCAAGGATGGTTTGAAATTAGATTATTCCTATGTGAATTTGAGAACCTTATAAGACATCTCAATAGATGACAGTGATTTGGGTTTTTTAGGTGTAACACCTATTTCCCATTTAAAAAAAAAATAGCAATAATTCTTTGAAAACTAGAAATACAAACTTTTTTGAACAATGGAATATATATTTCTTATTAATTATAACTTTGTAGAATGTTTTATCCGTTGTTCTACATCTTTTTATTGAATTACTGTGAATTACAAAAGATATTTATGATTAAAAAGTATTTCCAAATTCAGTAAAGGATATTTTTCAAAACCTACAGCAAGTGGTTTATCATATTCATTGATGAAATATGCAAATCCTTTATCCCTATTGATAGCAAATCCAGTCTTTTTTCCCATTTGAAAGTTTATTTAGACACCGTGCCTTACAAAGTTGTTCATAATATAGTCATTTTAGGCATTCAATATTCCACCACCAGTCCCACCACCACTGTGACCCCTTCACCAATGACCTATTTGCCACCTGACCTCCAGTCTGACCCCTTAGGAGGCACAGAATAATTCTACTTTATATTATATAGTAATGCATATTATATAAAAGTATTAAATGTATACAATATTTTATATATAAATAAATTTTTATTTACCTGATCTTTCTTTTTTGTTTTTTAAGTAAGCAAATCCACTCTTTCACTCAATATTAAACAAAAGTTCTAAAGATCACAGTAAGACAGACAAACAAAACACAAAATATCAGGAAAGGAAACAAGGTTTCTTTACCTGTAATGAACTAATCATATTTATAGAAAACAAGTTTTTAAAATTTGGAGTTATTTGGCTCATAAAGATGATTAGAAAATTGTCTTCTTTGGGTTCAATTTATTTTTTTAGTTTACACCTTCAATGCTCGAGGAACCATCCGGGGTTAAACAGATGCAGAGATTAAACCAAGTCTCCCCACAAGTTATCTTTCTGGCCTACAATATGGTTATTTAAAAAGATAAACACAAGGAATTAAGTTTCCCATATATTAGCAAAAAATTATAAAATCAATCTTAAAATACATAATTTATAACAACAACATAAAAGTTGTTAGAAACAAATCTAACAAATAACACAAGGTTCAATTTGTTTAAATGTTTGTCCAAAAAGTCAATACTGGAAAATAAGCAATCAACTCCAAATCCATTTGTAATCAAGTGGAACTTCCCTAAAATTCTCCATACAGGGGACAAAAAATATAGTACTGGAATAAAGTGCTTGCCTTGCACACAGCCAACCATGATTTGATCTCAGCACACATATAGTCCCCTTGGCACTACCAGGAGGATCCTTGAGTACAGAGCAAGGAGAAAAGCCTGACTATCATTGAGTGCCCCAAAAGCAAAAAATATTGACACATTTTAAAAAATATTTTATTATACCCACCATTAGATATACAATTGCAAGATGTTCATGTTTAAATTTTGATTCTACAGTGTTCCAACACCCAATCCCTCCACCCCTGCCCATCTCCCATCACCAATGTCCCCACCTCCCTACTCCCTTTCCCCCAGCCTGCCTCCATGGCAGGTTCTTTATCTCCTTTCTCTCTCTCTCTTTTTCCCTCTCTCTCTCTCTCTCTCTCTCTCTCTCTCTCCTTCTTGCTTCCCTTTCTTAGACTGTAGATTATAATATATTCTAGAACATGATTGGTTTCCACTAGTTTGATGTACCGGGTCCAGACCATGAAAATGGCAGCTATTATGGTGAGTGAGTCTCATCCAGCTGCTTCCAAAGCCCTACAGAGGTGATGGGCCCATTCCCCAAACCCATCTTGCCTCCTGGGAGCCTCATAGTCAGCTGAGCTAGGGAGAGCCGGATGGCGCTCTCCCCCTGTGCTTCTGAGTCTCTGCATCATTGCCGAGAGCCCTGAGGCAGTTTGTGGGCGGGCCACCAGGCCTCTGGGATGGGTCAGAGAGGGGGAATGGAGACCCAGCTCCATCTCAAGGAACACCTGGTGATTTCCGCCTCTGAGAGCCACCTACCTGGGCTCAAACTTCAGCTGCTCTGAGCTGCTCTTGAGATCAGTGTCTCTCTTGCATGGGTTCTGATGAGCTGTGGGGGTCCGGACCATAATAATAGCGGCTATTATGGTGACCGAGTGTCATCCGGCTGCTTCTGAGGCCCTACAGAAGTGATGGCCACTCCCAAAACCCATCTTGCCTCCTGGGAGCTTCATGGTCAGTTGAGCTAGGGGAGAGCAGGATGGCAGCTCTCCCCGTAGGCCTGAGTCTCTCATATTTCTCTCTATTTCTATTTCTATCTCTGTATTTCTCTCTCTCTTCTCCTAACTTGTGACTTGCCTTACGGTTTATGATGCAATTATCTATGTGTATATTCAGTAGTATACTCTGACAAGTATATTCCTTGTCAAGACCCTGAAGGAACGGTTTGAGGCTCTTCATATTACTGAATCAGCCAGATGCCATTGGGCTACATTGTACGTGATAGGGTTCAATGGAAATGTTACATGCGCCCGCTCGAGCAAATCGATGAATAAAGAGATTCAAGTGATCAAGTGATATTCAGTAATTAGTTCTAGTGTGACATTATAGTTCTTCATTCCCCATCAACCTCCCCAGTTTGTTACACTTACAATGATCATTATGGTGTACAGATGTAGAAAGATCCTGGGAAGGACCTGGTCTCAGCCCACTTTGTTATCTAAGCCGCTTGTGTGGCTGTGCACTGTCACAGCTGTGCGTCTGGTCTGCCCCTCGTTAGTTCATCTGGTTGTGGAGGTTGTAGCAAGCACGTCCACCGCATGGAGAGGGAGGAGCCCAAATCCCTTCTCTAATTGCCGGCCAGCGTGGCTCTACATGACTGCTTTACCCTAGGAGTTACATTGGTCTTGGCCGGGTACTAGCCGATTCTCAGAGACCCCATGGGCTGCTCCATGTGGGCTGGGCAGCACAGCTAAAACGCCTGGTCTGTCCCTAATCCAGTTTATCTCTATTGTTACTGTTTTCTGCATATCAATACACCACGGGTAGCTTGCCAGACTCAGCCATGGCTCTGGGTTCATCCCTGGGCCCCAGTCTTTTCCTATGTCAGACCATCCACCATCCAGGGTCCACAGGGCAGAGCCCTGGGGGTGTAGACAAGCCTGCCTCCTGTCGCCACCTGCCAATGCAGCTGGGCACCATCACACCTGCAATACCTCGAGGGGAGGTGGCCCAAAATATTGACACATTTAAAAGAAAGTACAAGACAATATTTTTAAGATCTTCTGGCAAATGGAGATTTCTTTTTTTAAACAGAAGGCAAAAGTCATGAAAGAAAAAAACTGCAAAACTGACTACAGAAATTGTTTTTTATCATTCTCTTTTAAATAAAAAGTAACATAAAGAAAATAAAAAAAAATAAAAAAGTTGGCATAAGGCATCTATAATGCATAATCAATAACCACTAAAGGATTACTGTCCCTAATACTTATGAAATACAACACCCAAATAAAACAACCTGTTAATAAGTGGGTAAAATAACAATCAGACAATTTAGAAGAAACCTAATGCTGATAAACAAGGAAAAGAAATTTAATTTTGGGGGTAGAGCAATAGTACTGTGGGTAGGGCGTTTGTCTTGCATGTGGCTGACCCGGTTTGGTTCTCTGGCTTCCCATATGATCCCCAAGCACCGCCAGAGTAATTCTGAGTGTAGAACTAGGACTAAGCTCATCGGGTGTGACCCAAAATTTTTTAAAAATTCAATTTTGGGACTGGAGAGATATAGTATAGGAAATAGGCACGTGTCTTGCAGGTGGCCTACCAGGGTTTCATTCCTGGCAACCCTATAATTCCCCCAAGCCGCCAGGAATCATTTCTGATTGCAGAGTCAGGAATAACCCCTGAGCACCGCCAGTGTGGCCCAAACCCAATAAATAAATTCAATTTCACTAATAGGGAAATTCAAGTTAAAATATATGTCCCAGTTCAGCCTACTGGAAACAATTTATAAGTGTATTGGAGGCTGGGGATACTGGGGATATGGCTCAGTGACTCAACTCCTAGCTCCAAAACTAAATCATCAAAGGAAAGTGTTTCTGAAGGAGGACCAGGATGGCCCAGTGGCTAAAGCACCACTGAGTTAAAGGTTGCAAGCATGAGGGCCACCAGTCAACCCCCCAAGTACCCCAGGTAGGATCCTCACAGTTCTGCTATTGAGATCCCAGCAACTAAGTGAATGTGAGCACCAGCTAGATGTGGCCCCCACCCCAGTGAGCACCATGACCAGGGACATGCGCAACCACATCATTGCTACAGCAACAACCATGGGGGTGGGGGGGAAGGGATAAATTTTCTTTTCATGTGTTGGTGGAAAATAATCATGGGATTAGAGCACTGGGACTTCAGTTCTGCTCTTTAGGGATGGGAAGTGCCTACTTATATGTTGAGAGGAATTCAATATGGGTAGCCAAGGAGATGGCGAGGGGGTGGGAGTGAACACTACTACAAGAACATATAGACTACATATATTACATATATTTTATATATTCTTGTAATATATATTATGCATATATTATATATAATATATTATATAACATATATATTCTTGTTATATATATAACAAGAAGTGGTGACAATGCTTCCACCGATCATATCTCTGTAATGATATGATATGATAGCTTTGCTATCACAAAACTAGCAAGTTAAAGATGTGAATACTGATCCTGACATTTTCATTCCTAGGCCTCAGTCTTCATTGGAAAGACACAGAAAACCATACACGAATGTCACAGGAACACTGAAAAGCTGGAGCAACTTTCCTAAGTGGAATGGATATATGAACGGTGGTCTGTTTCCTGCAAGAATTTTCATACAGAAGAGACAATGAGTGAATGTAATATATTAATATTCTGTATATACAGGCTAAATCTCTCCATTTCCAATGCATGTCTTGAATTTTTTGTGTTATCAGAGCTTTTGTTCTTCCCTTTACCTAATCCAACAATACCCCCCTTTAAACATTGTGGTTTACAGAGTTGTACATGATGCGTTGGTCATAGGAATTTAAATTTTAACATTAATCCCACCACCAATGTGACCTTCCCTCCACCACTGACCCCATTTGCTCAAACAACCCCTAAGCCTACAGTCCAACACATTTTAATTGTATTGTTTACATGTTGCTTCCTCTTAAGACACCGCCCAGATCCTTCCGAGTCTAGCATTACAGATGAGGAAACCAAGACCCAAAAAAGACGTTGAGTTGTGGTGAGTTTGCACGTGAATGGCAGAACCAGAGTTGGAAGCTGCTTTCTCCTAGATTCTCAAGTGAGAAAGACTACAAACAGGCACTCTCAGGAAACAGAGGACAGAGAAGGGGAATTGTCTTCTGCTGGGGGCTCAGTTCCTTCAAACCAGCCTGCAATACTCTGGTCTCTGCCTACAATCCCTTCTAGCTAGTGAAGTGTTTGGATCTGCACCACCAAACTTCCTCATGACTCAGTAAATCAAGCTTTGAATTGCATCTGTGGGTGAGCAATAATTGGTTAGATACCAATAATGCCCACCTGGCTGCCACAAGCTCTCATTGATATAATCAAGCGAAATAAAGGATAAAAATTATTGGTCTGGAGAGATTGTACAGTGGGTAAGGCTCTTGCCTTGCATGTGGCCGACTCAGGTTTGATTCCTGTCATCCTAGATGGTTTCCTGAGTACCACTAGGACTAATACCTGAGTGCAGAGCCAGGAGTAAGCCCTGAGCATTGCCAGATGTCCCCCTCCCAATAAAAAAGAACTTATAGGCTTGGTAAATGTGTGATAAATTATTAACTTGTTATCATCCTCAGAATGTAGAAATCTCTGCCTTCTGGCAAAGAAACTGTTTGGAGCGTTTTCATAGCGAGCACCAGGTGTAGTGCTGGCCTTACACCAGAAGGTGGGCTTTGGAGGATGCTTCCTTCTCGGCCTCCTCCTGCTGGATTTCCGTGACATTCTCCCTCAGGAGGACTAGCAGGAAGGCTCAGTTCCCAGGAAGCAAGGCTGACAGTGAGACAAAATACTGATCTTAGGGCTGGGGAAGAGCTCAAGGGCTAGAGCATATGCTTTGACTGCACAAGGGCCCATTTTCTGTCCTCAACACTGCATGACCCCTGAGTAATGCTGGACAAATCCCAGATGGCCCTCGGGTCATGGTGGATGTGGTGGTCCCTGGCATAGCCCAGGTCTAAGCAGTGCAACATTACTGGGCCTGAGCAATGAACCATAGGTCAGTATCACTGGGAGTGGCCCCTAGGCCCCTAAACAATGCTTGGGAGTCCTCATCCCCATAAAATACATAGATTCTATTGATATATGCTAGCCAGGTTGGTCTTCAAAATCTCTTTCCTGGCCTTTGCCTTTTCTCCTGGTCCAGCCTTCCCTGCCTCTTTCTTGGGAATCTAAGCTTCTACACAATCTCCTGCCCTTGTCCCAGGACTGTTCAGTTTCTGCCCCCAGACCCATCAGGATGCCCACCAGGTTGAGATCTGTGCCATGCTGGCAGAGTTGGTCTTCAACAAATGCTGATCCAAGCTTCCTTTTTATTTATTTATTTATTTATTTGTTTATTTATTTATTTATTTATTTATATATTTATTTTGCTTTTTGGGTCACGCCCGGCAATGCTCAGGGGGTTCTCCTGGCTCTGCATTCAGGAATTACTCCTGGCGGTGCTCGGGGGACCATATGGGATGCGGGGATCGAACCCGGCCGGCACAGGCCGGCGCATGCAAGGCAAACGCCCTACCCGCTGGGCTATCGCTCCGCCCCCAAGCTTTCCTTCTTATGCTGAGCTGTTCCCTCAGAGCCCAGGGAAAAACATCTGCCGGTCCCTCCCACGGGCAGCTGGGGATCCTGTTGCCCCCCCACCCGGGCTCTGCACTTCTTCAAATAAGGACTAATGGCGTATGAGGGGTGGGCAGAGGGACAACATCTGAGAGCACATGCCCTGGACTCCACTGCCCGCCCTTCCTCCTTCACTTTGGCCCAGGTGTTACCCTACCAGGTGCCTTGAGCATGGGCAGACAGTCCATGTGTCCTGTGAGAGACGAGTGGGTATATGTGTGTGGCACACTTGTCCAATGGAACAAACTCAACTATTCGAATAGATGAAGTCCTGCTGCCTGCAGCAACATAGGATAGGACTAGAGGATGTCATGAGAAGTGAAATCAGTCAGAAGGAGGAGGCAAATACCAGCTGACTGTACTCTGTATAAAGAAACAAAGCAGGGGAAAAGATAAACCCCATGAAGACAAATTTTTGCTTCACTTTAACACTGATGGCAGAATGGCCTTTCTAAAGCAGGTGGGGAGTGAAAGAGAAGGGTTGTATGGACAGGGCAGAGGGTCATTAGTACTTTAATGATAAACATGAAGAAGTAATATCATAACCCTAGAACATAGTATAATATAAACATACAATTTTAAAATATCAAGGCTGCAGAGATAGTACAGTGGGTAAGTTGCTTGCCTTGCATGAGGCCAACCGGCTTCAATCCCCGACGTCCCATATGGTCTCCCAAGCACAATTAGGAGTGATCCCTGGAGTGCAGAGCCAGGAGTGGTCCCCGAGCATTGTCAGGTGTGGTCCCAAAACTTTAAAGTATCATATAAACATATAAGGCTCTTCCTCAGCCATATACTTGGCTAGATACCTGGCCAATCCATTGCTGGGGACATTTCTGGGATTGTATTGACCTATGATCCTGCTTCTGGTCAAAGTCTAGAGCACCTAAAGGTGGATATGAAAGAAGTTTTCTTGCTTCTTTCAGCAAGGAAAAAAAGGAATTTTTCTTGCTGGTACCTACAGGTTTTAAGGACAATTCTACCAGGAATTACCTTTGTTTGTTATTCAAACTGTGGCCCGACCACATTCTGAGGCCAACAATTCTAAATCACGGGCCTCCAATCTGCACCACAGTTGAATATTTGGGTGGCAAAATTACAGATGAGCGCTAGATCTCTGGGGGGGAGAAAAGCGGGAAGTGGATGGGAAAGGCTGGTGTGTGGTGCTGGCTGGCCCAGAGGGGAGAACGCCATATGAGAACAAGCACTAACAGCTTCTCGGGAGGCTTGTAACTCATGACTCCCCTCAATAGTAACGCCTCCACTTTCACTACCTTGGCTTCTGCCCTGCATTGATACTGAGCCTCTAATTATCCAAAAGAGGAATAGGGGTGCCAGTAAAAACACAACAGACATCTCAGTATCGGGGGAAATAACCTAGGATTCTACCCGTAGGCTTTGATTCTAGTGTACAAGCCAAGGAAAGATGGATGCTCGATTCAACATGTATTATCCATACACAGTTGTCTGTCTGTCTGTCTTCTCTGTCTGTCTTTCTGTCTCCTTTCTTTCTTTCTTTCTTTCTTTCTTTCTTTCTTTCTTTCTTTCTTTCTTTCTTTCTTTCTTCTTTCTTTCTTTCTTTCTTTCTTTCTTTCTTTCTTTTTTCTTTCTTTCTTTCTTTCTTTCTTTCTTTCTTTCTTTCTTTCTTTCTTTCTTTCTTTCTTTCTTTCTTTCTTTCTTTCTTTCTTTCTTTCCTTCTTTCCTTCTTTCCTTCTTTCTTTCTGATTTTTGAGCCATACCTACCCAGCTGTACTCAGGACTTACCCCTGGCTCTGCACACAGAATCACACCTGGTAGGGTAGAGGGGACCATATGCTGTGCTGGGGTTTAAACCCGATTCAGCCATGTGCAAGATAAGCCTTACCCCTGTACTATCTCTCTGGCCCTTAACACACAGTTCCAAACAAAACAAGGAAATGCAAGAATATGCCACAAATGTCAAAGTGAAACAAAATCTGGAGGAAAGTTCAAATGAAATAGAATTGGGGAGCTTGCCTAAAGAAGAGTTTTTTAAATAACTGTTATAACAAGGTTAAAGGAAATAAAAAAATCAATCAAGAAACAAAATAAGATCTATAAAAAGGAAACTATTAAATTTTTCAAACAGAAATAATTGTTTAAGGGGCCGGAGCGATAGCCCAGCGTGTAGGACTAGTACTGGCCCGGGTTCGATCCCCGGCATCCCATATGGTCCCCAGCACTGCCAGGAGTGATTCCTGAGTGCAGAGCCAAGAGACACCCCTGAGCATTGCTGGGTGTGACCCCAAAAATAAAAAAAAAGAAATAATGGTTTAAAAATACACAGTAGCTGGGCTACATCATACAATAGAGGAGTATAACAGTAAACAACATGAAATAGTTGATAGAGCTGAGACTAGAAATAAGAGCCGTAGGGCCGAGCAATAGCACAGTGGCAGGGCACTTACCTGGCACACAGCCGACCCAGGTTGGGTTGCATCCCATATGGTCTTATGAATCCCCGAATCCCACCAGGAGGTGATCCCTGAGTGCAGAGTCAGGAGAAAGCCCTAAGCACAGCCTGATGTGGCTTCCCAACCCACTCCCCACCCCCATACCCCCAACAAAAGAAGAGTGTGACCATCTGACAGAAGAGACTATAGATAGAAACAAAACATTGCAATGTGTGAAACCAGTGTAAGAGCCCAGTGAAACAAGCGACATCAAGAAGAGCAATGGCTCATTGTAGGGTTCCCAGGAGAAGAGAGATAACTGCATAGAAACTGTACTTGAATAAATACAGTACTGGACTGGGCT
The DNA here is from genome assembly GCA_021461705.1 of Cryptotis parvus. Taxonomy (NCBI): domain Eukaryota; kingdom Metazoa; phylum Chordata; class Mammalia; order Eulipotyphla; family Soricidae; genus Cryptotis; species Cryptotis parvus. The sequence goes on from JAJIBD010034740.1 coordinate 13,212, forward strand.
GGAGAGATAGTATAGTGGGTAAGGTGCTTATTTTGCACACGAACAACTTGGATTCAATCCCCCCCAAACCCCATATGGTCCCAAGGGTCGACCAGGAGTGACTCAACTGCAGATCCAGGAGTAACCCTTGAGCACCACCAAATGCCCCCGCACAAAAATAAATAAATAAAAAATCATACTTGGGGAAGGAACTAAACATTCAAATAAAAGAGGCTCAAAGAGTCCCAAACAGGGGCCGGAGGCGGGTAAGGGCGTTGCCTTGCATGCGGCCGGCCTCAGCCAGGGTTCGATCCCCGGCATCCCATATGGTCCCCGAGCACCACCAGGAGTAATTCCTGAGTGCAGAGCCAGGAGTAACCCCTGAGCATCGCCTGGTGTGACCCCCAAAAAAAAAAAAAGAGTCCCAAACAAACATATTACCAAAACACACTGTCATAAAGTATTAAAAATGGAAGAAAAGGATCTGGGGAGATAATTCAGTAGATTAAAGCTTTATACACAGGAGCCCCTGGCACTATATAATCCCCCAAGTGCTTTGAAATTTGACTCACAAACACTGAGCCAGAAGCAGTCTCAAGTACAACTGAAAAGCCCTGCCCCACCCCAATAGAAAACTAAAGGCTGGGATTTAGCTCAGTGGTTGAGCACATGCCTTACATGTATCAGCCCTAGGTCAAGCCCTAGTGTGTGTGTGCACACACACACACACACACACAAATAAGAACTAATTACTTCAAGTATCTGAGAAAATAAAACTACAAGCAAGGAAATCCCTATCTGATTAACCAGGAATTTTAAATAGAAAACATATAGCAAGAAGGCAATGGATTTTCAACCCAGACTACTCTGGCCTGTCAGACTATTGTTTAGAAAAGCAGAAAAGATAAAGATCATATAAAGAAAATTAAAGCAGGAGTCAGAGGAGCAGGAGTCAGGAGTACAGCGCGTAGAGTGCCTGCATATGGGCCCCAGTTGAAGCAATCCACCATTAAACCACCATTAGACCTGTCTTAAGATAGACATTAAAGAGATTTATATATGAAACACGGCTGAAGAAATGCAGAGGTTTTGGGAGGAGGAAAGGTTCAAACAAGCCCCTGGCTTGTTCTTCAAGCCTGTGTTCTCCCTGAACAGTGTATCTCACTTGCTTGTCTCTGTCTCTTTGCAGCAATTACTAAGAAAAATGAAAGAGTAAGATCAACTATAACACAATAACAGTAGGAAGTTTTAATACCGCACTTAAACTGCAGACAATTCAACTAAACAAAGGTAATAAATGAGGAAGCCGACTTAAATAATGAAGTAGAACAGATGGGCTTTATGGACATTTGTAGAGCCATTGACCCCAAAAAAGAGTTAAAACTACTTTTTGTTTAAATGCACATAAATATTTCCAAGAATATATCATGTGCTGGAACATAAAATAAATATCAATAAACTTATAATTATCTAAATAATACCAATGATCTTTTCTGACCATCACTTGTCACCTGACTTCCAGTTGTTCATCGATTTGCCTCGAGTGGGCACCAGTAACGTCTCTATTTGATGGGAATGAGGTCCACCAGGCTCTGCCATGGCTCTGGGTTCATCCCAGGGTGCCCAGTCTTTTTCTGTGTCAGACCATCAACCATCCAGGGCCCACGGGCAGAGCCCTGGTTGTAGACAAGCCTGTCTCCTGTCTGCTACCTGCCTACACAGCCGGGCACTGCAGCTACACCTGCAACACCTCAGGGCAGTGTTTCATTGTATTCTGACCATAATGCAATGAAATTAGAAATCAATCACAAAAAGAAATACCTCAAATGTATAGGGCTGGGGAGGTAACACAACAGGGAGGGCACACAGCACACACGTTCCATTCTATCCCTGGTATTGCGTGGGCCCCCCAAACACCACCTATCACATATATCCCCAGTGGTCTCCAAGCAATGCTAGGAGTGGTCCCAGCACTCTGCTCCCTACAACCCTGGATATAAATGAAAACAAAGGCACAAGATCTCAGAATTAGGGGCAGGAGCTATAGTCCAGCAGGTAGGGCATTTGCCTTGCAAGCAGCCAACCTGGGTTCGATCCCTGACATCCCACATGGTCCCCGAGCACCACCAGGAGTAATTCCTGAGTACAGAGCCAGGAATAATCCCTGAGTATTGCTGGGTGTGACCCAAAAGAAAAAAAAAATCTCAGAATTAGTAAAATGCAATAAAGTGTTACAAAGATGGAAATAGATAGGTTTTTACAAAAAAAAAGACACAAGAAACATGATCAATAAACAATATAAGCTTATATCTAAATAACTGGAGAAAGATTAAGCAGTGGCCAAGGTGTTGCTCAGAGGTGCAACACCCACCTTGCATGATGCATGAGAGCCTCTGTTTGATCCCAGTGCCACAGAAAAAAATAAAAACAAAACTTGCTAGAAGGAAGGAAATAACAAAATCAGAAGAGAGATAAGGGAATCAAAGCAAAAAATACTTAAGACCAAAGAAACTAAGAACTGATGTTTCAAAAAGATAGATAAGATTGATAATACTTTAGTTAACTTACAAAGAAAAAAGAAAACTTAAATGATAAGAATTGGAAAGAGTGTGCTGGAAAGATAGTACAGCTAGTAGGAAGCTTGCCTTGCAATAGTTGAACTGGGTTCAATTAACAACATCCCATAAGGTCTCCTGAGCACTATCAGGAGTAATTTCTAAATACAGAGACAGTACTTAGGAAGTACTGACTTAGTAACCCTAAGTTAGTACTTAGGGTTAAGTATTAACCCCAAGCATTGCTGGCTGTGGCCAAAAAAACCAAAACAAACAAGAATTAGAAAGAGAAAGAAGAAATTACAATAGATATTATGTGAATACAAGTAATTATAAAAAACAACTATAAACAATTATATGACAATAAATTTGATGATAAATTTGATAAATTTGATAAGATAAATAGAAACTTTTTAGATAAATACAAACTAACAAAATTGCAGCAAGAAAAACAGAAAACCTTAATTGACTCATCACCAGTATGGTCAGTGAAAGGGTAACAAAAAAGGGCTGGATCGATAGCACAGTGGCTAGTACAGTGGATAGTACAGTGGATAGTACAGTGGATATATAGTGGCTAGTACAGTGGCTAGTATAGTGGCTAGTACAGTGGCTAGTATAGTGGATAGCACAGTGGATAGTACAGTGGATAGTACAGTGGATAGCACAGTGGATAGTACAGTGGCTATATAGTGGCTAGTACAGTGGCTAGTACAGTGGCTAGTACAGTGGTAGCACAGTGGATAGTACAGTGGATAGTACAGTGGATAGTACAGTGAATAGTACAGTGGATATACAGTGGACAGTACAGTGGACAGTACAGTGGATAGCACAGTGGATAGTACAGTGGATAGCACAGTGGATAGCACAGTGGATAGTACAGTGGATAGTACAGTGGATAGTACAGTGGATATACAGTGGACAGTATAGTGGCTAGTACAGTGGATAGCACAGTGGATAGCACAGTGGCTAGTACAGTGGATAGCACAGTGGATAGCACAGTGGATAGTACAGTGGATAGTACAGTGGATATACAGTGGCTAGTACAGTGGATAGCACAGTGAATATACAGTGGATAGTACAGTGGATAGCACAGTGGCTAGTACAGTGGATAGCACAGTGGATAGCACAGTGGATATGAATAGTACAGTGGATAGTACAGTGGATAGGGCATTTCCTTTGTGCGTGGCCAACCCGGGCTCTCTCCCCTGCATTCCATATGGTTCCCTGAACACCCCCAGGAGTAATTCCTGTGTGAGAGCCAGGAGTAACCCTGAGCATTGCCGGGCGTGACCCCAAAATAAGGTAATAATAAAAAGTACAGAAAAATAGTTTTGAACAAAGATGGCTTTACAAAAGAATTTTACCAAACTTTTCAAGAATTCAATCCTATTATCCTCAGAATATCCCAAATAATCAAAGGAGACATTTTTCCAAATACCTTTATGAAGCCAACATTATCCCAATACCAAAGTCAGACAATAACATTGAAAAAGAAAAGTGCAAATCAAAATGTCTCTGATGATCATGGATACAAAAATTCTCAACAAAATTCTAGCAAATGGAATTCAATGATGTAGCAGCAAGTATCATGATCAAGTGGGTGTGTTTCAGGGAATACAAGGAAAACAACATTCCCGCCAACAGTGAATGAGGATTCCTCTTTCATCACATTCCATTAACACTGGTTCTCTCATCTCTTAGATATGTGCCATTCTTGCTGGTGTGAGATGATGCCTCATTGTTATTTTGATTTTCATTTCCAAAATAATAAGTGACCACTTTTACACATGCTTACTACCCATCTGCATATATTCTTGGGAGGAGTATCTATTAATCTCTTCTCCCCACTTTTTATAAGGTTATTATTTTTTGTTGTTCTTGAGTTGTGTAAGTGTTTTATATATCTTGGACAGTAGCCCTTTATCTGATGCATTGTGAGCAAATATTTTCTTCCATTCAGTAGCAATTATTTTTATGTTAGCCTGAGTTTCTTTTGCCAAGGTACAACCACTTGGGAAAACAGTATGGAGATTTCTCAAGCAGCTAAAATAGAGCTACCATTTGATTCAACAATCCTACTTGGGATTGCTGGGTTTATATCCAAAAAGAATACAAAATACCAATACAAAAAGTTATACCCACCCCATTGTTTACTACAGTGTTATTTTTAATAACCATAATACAGAAGTAACTAAAGTACCCATCAAAAGATAATTAGGAGACCTAATGTACAATATAATGAATGACACTATAGAACATAGTAGTATTATAATGAAAAAATTATTATGCAATGTAGAAAATAATTTGAAGGGCTGAGTATATGTTTTGCATGTGGGAGGCCTGGGTTCAGCCCCCAGAGCACTGCCAGAAGCCCTGAACACAGCCAGGTATACAAAAAATAAAATAAAATAAGGAAAAGCTGCTACACAATAAAATACTGTTCAGCTATTTTTAAAAAAGATGAAGTTTTTGCCATCATTAGTAACATGGAAAGAATCTGAGGAGACCATGCAAAAACAAAGTTAGTGAGAAGAGAAAAGCAACCAAGAGTGTAATAGAAATATATAACATTAATAGACAAAATGAAATTTTTAAAAAATAGAGCAGCAAACACTGACAGCAGAACAAAAGATTACCTGAGGGAGAAACTTTTACCGGTGGGATGTGGGAGATAAGGAAGATAGAGAGTTGTGTGTGTGTGTGTGTGTGTGTGTGTGTGTGTGCACGCGTGCATGCAGGCCCACGTGCATTCAAAAGTCATCGGGATTAAATTGGGAAAAAAATTAAAAATTCAAAGTAAATCCAAAGGGAACTGGAGATATTGTACAGTATCTGATCTGGGTTGGATCCCAGGCACCCCATATGGTCCTCCAAACCCTGCCAGGAGTGAGCCCAGAGCATCTGGGTATGTATGGACAGGCAAGCTCTCTCCAGAGTCTGACCCGTGGACTGGGCTCTCCCGCCTGCTGTCCTTGGACCCTGTCGCTAGCTGAGACTTTACTCTGGCCTGCTGGACTCCACCTCTAGCAGCCTGATCTCACCCCAGACCAGGCACGTAATCGACAAAAACATGGGAGGTCCTGCCCCGTGGGTGACCTTTATCTACACACAATTGTTTTCTCTGCCAAATAGACCAAAAGGAAGGAAGGCCAGAAAGACATTAGTTCTTTTCTTAGCTCTGAAATGGCTGACATTTCAGGAAACCCGAATTCTGAATGGGAGCAGAGGGGATTTCGATTCATTCCGCCTGTCAGCAAGTATGGTCAGCCTTACATGATGGACTCTCTCTACAGTGTTCTGCCATACGTCCAGAGGAAGCCCTGGTCCCAAATTCCTCTAACTTATGTGCTCATACTTGGAAATTCATCCACCAGCATTTTGTTTCCTTGGCACAAATCACATCTGTGCAGCTACACAAATCACGCATCAAATGGTATTAGTTACCTCCGTGAGAATGGAGCATGCCAGCTTTCTGCTGAGTGAGGCACAAGTGAAGAGAAGCCAGAACATGGGACAGCAGCCTCTGAGGCTGGAGACGGGAAGGACAAAGGAGAGAGAGGAGGGTCAAGCCAGTGAAGACTTTCTGCACCCAGAAAAACTACGTGTGTAACAAGCCAAGCAAGCAGAAAAGAAATCACATTATAATTCCATTTATACCTAACGAAGGCAAACTAATCTATAGTGACAGAAAGCAGATCCATGGTGGCCAGGACAGGGTAGGGGGAAAGGAAGGGGAGGAACAGGGCTGGTGCAAAGGAACATGCTGGAACCTTGGGTTTGAGCAGCATCTTAATTTTGATGACGGTTTTGGTGGTGTGTATGTGTCACACTTATTAAATGATGTAGTTTGAACACGTGCAGCTTATTGCATGGCTGTTACAATTCAGTAGTACTTTTGGGGAAAGCATAAACAAACACAATTGTAAGTTGAGTGCACCAGCCAAATAATGTGTACTGGAAGCTTCCAGAAAAAATCTGGCAGAAACAAGTATTTTCCCCACCTCACTGGCAATCAGATTTTCATTCTGAAGTTGATAGGAATGAACTGAAGGATTCCCAGGAGGACAGCCAAAGTGTGGGGGTCAGATGTTAATTGATAGGAAACCCTTAGGCAAACTTAAGGAGTTTAACACAAATATAAGGTATGAACTAAGTAACTAGCATAAAAGTGTTACTGAATAAAAATAGTGACTTAAGCATTAGTGCATCTAATTTCAATATATCTAAAACCCCTCTCATAGGTTTTTTTAAAAATTCCCCCAGGGTAGAGTCACTTGATCACTTGAATCCCGTCATTCATCGATTTGCTCGAGCGGGCGCCAGTAACATTTCCACTGGACCCTATCACGTGCCAATGTAGCCCAATGGCATCTGGTTGATTCAGGAATATGAAGAGCCTCAAACCGTTCCTTCAGGGTCTTTACAAGGAAGTCTGGCCATCTTGTAGGTGGGTGGCCACGTGATCTTTAACATCCCATGGGATCCAGTCGGTAACGGCTCTAGCCCAGCGGTTGTCTCCAAATCACATTATATGTCCAGCCCATCTGATTTTCGATGCCTTGGCAAATGAGACAGCCGCCCTGATTCTGGAATAGCGACGAAGGTCAGAACTCCGATTCCTTCTTTCACTTGAGTGAGGCGTGATATTCCAAGCATAGCCCTTTCTATTCCTCTCTGGGAGACCCGAATAGCATTCTCATCCTGCTTTCGTAGAGCCCAGGTCTCTGAGGTGTATGTTAATGCAGGGAGAACGGTGGAGTCAAAGAGATGTGCCCGGAGCCGGAGGTTCTTTGTCCTTTTAGCTATTTCTTCAATGCCTTTGAAGGCATTCCATGCCGCTCTCTTCCTCCTGCGCAACTCAGGTTTTAGGTCGTTCATCATGTTGACTTCTCGACCTAGGTACACATAACTGCTGCATTCAAAGATGTCTGTTCCATTGAGAGTGAATGGGGCCTCTGGAACTAGTTCATTTTTCATAAACATCGCTTTTCTTTAGATTCAGCTGTAGACCTATCTTTCCACATTCTTGGTCAAAGTCAGCCAGCATTTGTGCCACTTGGCTAATGTTTGGTGTGTTATTAGAACGATGTCATCAGCGGCCGAAGGTGGTGTAAGTTGCCGACCATCTATCTTCACTCCCATTCCTTCCCATTCTAATTGTCGCATGATGTTCTCGAGGGTGGCACTGAAGAGTTTTTGGTGAAATGGTATCACCCTGTCGAACCCCTCTTTTGACACCAATGATCACTTCCTTGTAGAATTGTGAGATCCTGGTGGTGAATCTGTAATACAGCCCACGAAGGATCTTGATGTATTGGGTTTGAATGCCCTGTTTGGCTAGGACTTCGATGACCACTTCAGTCTCCACAGAATCAAAGGCTTTCTGTAAATCAATGAACATGAAACAGAGCGGCATCTTGTACTCCCCTACAAACCTCAATGAGCTTGGTTACAGTGTGGATATGGTTGATTGTGCTGAATCCTTTTCGGAAGCCAGCTTGCTCACATGGTTGTCCTTCATCTAGTGTTCTGCCAATCCTGTTTAGGATGACTCATGTAAACAGCTTGTAGATGACAGACAACAGGCAGATGCGGCAATAGTTGCTGATGTCGAAAATGTCTCCCTTCTTGAACAGTAGAACTGTCCTGCTGGTTTCCATTGGGAGGGCACCTTGCATTCGGACAGGTAGAGTGTGAAGAGCCGAGCTAGTGTATTGATGAGTACCGATGGCAGATTCTTCAGGTGTTCAGGTCTTTATCTGGGCCTGGTGCTGTTCCCTTCTTTACCGATGAAATGGCATGTCAGATTTCAGAAGGGAGAACATTGGGAATGACATATCCATCCTGTGGAATTTGGTATGTGGGCAGGTGGACGTGGCTATCAAAGAGATCTGAGTAGAAGTCATGGATAATTTTCTCCATTGCCTTTCTGGAAGATGTGATAGATCCATCAAGGCGTCGGAGGGCAGTCATCTTGGTCTTATAGTTGGCGAAGGACAGGCAGGCGTTTGCAAATGCTTTTCCCGGCTTCTGCTGCATCTTCCAGTATTTCTGCTCTTCTGTCTTTGAGGTCTTCTTTTATCGCTTCTCTGCACTGCTTTTCAAGCTTGGACGTTAGCATTTGGTCACCTGAGGCTCGTGCCTTGCCGCGGTGACGAATGAGCTCGGAGAATTTTTGAAGACAGGCGCCCTTTTGTGTCTTTCTCTCTCTCGGCATTCTTCGCACAATCATGGAGGTGCTGAACCAGTCAGTTGTATTCTTCATCGATGTCACAATGATGGTATCTTCCCATGTTGCTGCAATGGTGCCAAAGAGTTCCCAGTTGGTGGTCATTCTGGGAGTTCTCTTCTTAAACTTTGCAGCCCTTTTCTCCCTGTTGTGGAAGTAGAATTTTGCAACGAAGGAGATGGTGGTCCGATCCTGTTTTGGAACTTGGGGGAAGACAGCAACATCGGTCAGACAAAACCGTCGATTGAAGATGATGTGGTCAATTTCATTGTGGAACTGTCCACCAGGAGATTCCCATGTCCAACGTTTTGCTTCAGCCTTCTGGAACTGTGAGTTCCCATGAATGGTCTTGGTGGACATGATGAACTCAGATAGTCTCTCACCCTGTTTGTTCCATTCTAGGCCATGGGTCCCGATGTGGAGTTCTTCAGCCGATCTTCTCGGTCCTATCTTGGTATTAAAATCACCGACTACGATCTTGTAGAAGGTGTGATCTTTTTTATAGAACTTCTCCAGGCTAGAGTATATAATGGGATTTCTTGGAAATGACCATTTTATATCTCTATCTCTATCTCTATCTCTATCTATCTCTATCTCTATATCTTATCTCTATCTCTATCTCTATATCTCTATCTCTATATAGGCATATATATACATATATATTAGGGGTGCCTACCCAGGAGTATGATGGCTACTCCCAAGCAGGGCTCAGAGGGTCACTCTTAGCAGTACTGAGGAGTCATGTGGTGACAGAGATGGAACCTGGGGCTCTCTCATGCAAAGCATTTGAGTATCTCCCTGGCCCAGAACAAAAAAAAAAATCTCAATAGAAGGATTAGAAGATAGATGGGGGAAAAAATACTCCAAAAAGTAGAAGAAAAGGAGAGAGAAACTGCAAAGCAACAGATGAGAAATTTGTCCCAACCACCAAATAAAATAATTCAGGAAACTCCTGCACAATGGATTGAAATAATTACCAAATAGGGGGCACCATAGGTATGCCATTGTGAGATTTCCCTCTTCCTTTTCCTGTCTCATTGCTGTTGTTGGAGTTCTTTCTAGGCGGCGCACACATTTTGCTGCCCACACATGTGCTTGGCAGCATCTTCGACCTCTATTGATGATGCTCATGAAAGTTCCGGCCAGGGTCACACCTGGGGCCACAGAGACACATCTTCCTGAAGTCGCGATGCTCACAGAGCTGTGTTTTAGCTCTCAGACACACCTGCCTGTGTTTTGGAGATGACCTGTTTAGCCATGGCAGAAGCTGAGCCCCCAGCACCCATACTCAGCACATGTGGGCAGCACTGGGAATTGAACTGAGTCCTCCACTTGCGAGGCCGGCGCCTTTTGCCACTGAGCCCAGGGTTGGTGCTCAGGAGTCGCTTCCCACTCAGTGAGACATACGGTGCTTCCTGCATGCAAAACATTGCGCTTGGGGGTCAGAGACAGCACAGAGAGGGCCAGGTGCTTGCCTTTCATGTGGACAACCAGGATTCGATCCCTGGTACCACATATGGACCTCCAAGCCCCTCCTGGAGTGATCCCTGAGTAATTGATTTCTCCTGAGCCAGGAGATTGCCCTGAGCACTTCCAGGTGTGGTCCAAACGTTGCGCTTGGCCGGTTGAGCTCTCTCTTGGGTTTACCCCACCACCAGCAGCACCAACACCACCACCACCACCGCTTTTTTTTTTAAGAACTCTCTTCATGTTAGGGACAAAATGGTCACATACAAAGAAGGCTTTGGCTTCTATAAGCAGTCCTGGAAACAAAAAGACAATGGAGATATGCTATCAAAGTTCTGAGGAAAACTAACTTCTTATCTCAATTTCATACTGAACCAAGTGCTGGTCATGTTCAGACAGGAAGGGCTTCCACACATTTCCCTTTGTGCACTTACAAACACTCTAGAGAACATATGCCACCAGGAAGAGGGGAGAAAGAAAGAACTGAGGAGCCCCTGAGATCCACAAAGAGTGATCCAAGACAGGAAGGAAGGAGATCAGGGTATCCCCTGGTTACAGATGGCAGCTGTGGCAGCTTCCCCAAAGCAGGAGAGAAAGCTCCGGGTGACTATCTCAAGAGCATGCAGAAAGGACTTCTGTATAACTGGAAGAGGAGAGTTAATAAGTGATGAGAGTTTTGAAGCCTAAGTTAAAAAAAACAACAAGATAACCAAGACAAAGATACGTGTGAAAGGAAATGCAATCATAACGGACTAATGTCTCAGCTGTCATGAACCGTATCCACACTGTCATCCTAACAAGCACACTGACGACTGATCTACCAGAAATTACCCTCTAACTATACTGAGAACCAGAGGCTTAGGAAATGTGTCTGGGAGGGAGGGAGGGGAGGGAGGGAGGGAGTGTAGACAAGAGAGCAGAGTCCTTCTCTCCCATAGTGGGAAGTCAACATGATAGTGCCTCAACTGGAAAATCAGGAAGCAGCAACACAAACATGTTATTTATAGATAGGTAAAAGAATTCATTAAACAAGTTGAAAATGGGGCCCTCTGGAAAGGGGAAATGAGGGGTGGAGAGGGGTGAGGACTGCTCTTTGTCTTAATAAATTTTGCACCTTCGTAGACTATTTAAAGTATATGCCTATAAAATTTGATTTAAAAAATTATAATAATAGTTTTAAAATGAGTGTGGTGGGTGCACTGAGATTGCCAATGAGCCGAACAGATGTGCTGCATGCTGGAAACCCATGTTTGATACCCAAAACTGCATGATCCCCTGAGCACCACCAGGAGCAGCTACCCCCTGATAGCCCTGGATGTAGCCCCTGAGCACCACGTGGTGTATTCCCCCAAATACTTTTAAAGAAGGACCTAGAGAGATAGTGCAGGGGTTAAGGGACTTGCCTTACACACAACTAGCCTCAGTTTGATCCTGTCACTTCACCTGGTTTCCGGAGTAACATCAGGAGTGATCCCTGAGCAGCCAGGAGTAAGCCCTGAGCACAGCTGGGTTTGCCACAAAACCCAAAACTTTAGAAAAAAATAGAAGAGTAAAATATAAAGGCGCATGGTGAAGGGATGATAAAACTAACTTATTGAGGGCTATAGGTGCAAATGGTTGTTCCACAAATAGAAGTTGCTGTGGGTCATACAAAAATACATGTATGAAGGTATTTCCATTTGGGATATAACAAGGGCTCAGGCCAGCCCTGTGCTTGGTGTTGCTTTAGTAAATGACTTAGTAAATGACTTAGTC
>JAJIBD010034741.1:0-22306 GCA_021461705.1 Cryptotis parvus
GAGGGAGAAGCTTCTAGAAACTTCTGTCTAGAGACAGTGGGGACCAAACCCCAGGGCCAGGTCCAGGGAGGAGGCCTGAGCTTCAGTGCAGACATGGTTCCCATCCAGAGGGTCTGCCCCTGGGCAGAGAGGGCAGGGCCCACCCAAGGCTCCCCCTTTGTCAAAACTTCAATCTGACCCACCCTGATATCAGAGTGACGTTCCACCTTCCAGCACCGGGCAGAGGGCAGGACCCACGTCCTGGTGGTGGGAGCATTGTGGCAACACTCAACTGAAAATCACTTTGTCTGAATAAAAAACCAGATGTCTGAATAACAAAAATAAAAACTTGATTTAAAATAAAAGCAGTGGCAGACAATCTTTAGGGAGGTTTTAGTATTTCCCCAATTAAGGGGCACTGCCCAAGGCTACCAGAACGGACGTGGCTCCTGGATCTGGAATTTTCTCTTCCGATCCAGGCAAATATTTTATTTCTCAGAGGCTTTGCTTCTTTATTATCTTAGGAAGGAGCCAAATGTTCTGTTTTTATCCAGGAACTCAGACGTTCCAGAAGGAGAGCAGACGTGAGGTAGCAGCGAGCTCTGAAGGGACGCGGACGCTGATGGTCTCAGCCGCGTCCTGAAGGCGTGGTTGATTCTGAGGCGGGACGTGGACGCGGACACCAGGTCACGGTCCTGCACCGACTCAGGACAGACATCCCCAGCCAAGCCGTCGCCCCCCACCCCTGCGCTTCCTGCCAGCGAGACAAAGTTCTCTTAGCTGAGGGCCTAGGCTGCAGGTGAGGCAGAGTCAGAGACAGACAGCCTAAGGGGCGTGGCCAGAGACAGGTACACTAAGGGGCGTGGCCAGGGACAGCCTAAGGGGCATGGCCGAGACAGAGACAGCCCCCAAGGGGTGTGGCCAGAGATATCCTGGGGCGTGGTCAGATACAGAGACATCCCCCAAGGGGTGTGGCCAGAGACAGCCTGGGGCGTGGTCAGATACAGAGACATCCCCCAAGGGGTGTGGTCAGAGACAGCTAGGGGCGTGGCCAGAGACAGAGACATCCCCAAGGGATGTGGTCAGAGACAGCTAGGGCGTGGCCAGAGACAGAGACAGCTAAGGGGCGTGGTCAAGGGCATGGTCAGGGGACGGCCTAAGGGCGTGGCCAGAGACAGAGACAGCCTGCAGGCCAGATGCAGAGGCTCTGGGCAGCAGTGTACTGCAACAAGTGCCTGCTTGTGGCCATTCTCTGTCCCACCCCGCCTTCCGTCAGACGGTTTACCAAGGGCGGAAGCAGGAGCACAGCTGGGAGGGCGCTTGCCTTGGCCCTGACCAAGCTTGGTTCAGTCCGGGCTCTGGTCCCTAGACCACCGCCCAGGAGCCCTCCCTGAGCACCTCCTGTAGAGCTCCAAAACTAAGCTCTCCCAAACAAGAAAGATGGTTTGCCCAAAGCAAATTCTGAAAGTACCCACTGAGGGGTTTGTTTCTCTATGGCAGAGGAGCCTGCCCCCCCCAGGCTCAGGGCACACGTGTCAATTAATGTCCGCCTGCAGGCTGTTGAGCTTGGCGCTGAAGGAAAGCTGGACCGCCCTCTCTCCAGGGCTGGTGCAGACCCTCCGCGAGGTGATTCAGCCCCTCACCATCATCCACAGTCCCGCCCCTGGACAGCATGAAGCCCTCAGGGCTACGGCTGCCTCTGCTCAAGGATCACTCCTGGAGGGATCTGGGGACCATATGGGGTGCCAGGACTGGCCCCGGCGGCGCAAGTATAAGTGCCTTCACCTGCTGCCCCTTTGCTCTGCCCCAGGGGGTGCTTACAGGCCTGGAACAGCAGGGTCAGGAAGCCTGCATGGAAGCACAGCTCAAAAAGGATCCGTATTTGCAGGGTTGTGTGGCCGCCGCAGAGGTGAAGACACTGGCGGCCTGTCCGGCTGCACTCTCCATCCACACACGGGCCTTACCTTGGTGTCCCCCAAAGCTCCTTCATTCAAGAACCCGGAGCCCTGGGAGCACAGAGACAGCTCAGGGACTCGGGCCTTTCTGGGATTTGTTTCATTCGGGGGCCCTCCGACAGGGCTTACTCCTGCCCGTGCTCAGGATCACTCCTGGCTGGGCTCAGGGGGCGGCACATGGGCTGGGGACGGAGCCCAAGTCTGCTGTGTGCAAGCCGAGCTCCTTCAGCCATGCTAGTCCTCCGGTCCCTTCGGGAGAGTTTCTGGCAAGTCAGGGTTCAAGCCTCCCAGAGAGGAATCGAAAGAGCTATGCTTGGAATATCACGCCTCACTCAAGTGAGAGAAGGAATCGGAGTTCTGACCTCCATCGCTATTCCAGAATCAGAGATGCTGCTTCGTTTGCCAAGGCATCGAAAATCAGATGGGTTGGACATGTAATGCAATTTGGAGACAACCGCTGGACTAGAGCCATTACCGACTGGATCCCACGGGATGTCAAAAGATCACGTGGCCGCCCACCAACAAGATGGTCAGACTTCCTTGTTAAGACCCTGAAGGAACGGTTTGAGGCTCTTCATATTCCTGAATCAACCAGATGCCATTGGGCTACATTGGCACGTGATAGGGTCCAATGGAAATGTTACTGGCGCCCGCTCAAGCAAAGCGATGAATAACGGGATTCAAGTGATCAGGGTTCAAGCCAGCAGTGCCCACTTATTCTCAGGGTAACCGGAGCACCTGTGCCCTTCGGGGTCCACAGCTAGGAAGGGTCTGGGCGAGACATAACCAGGGGCCAGAAGTGTGAGTTCAAGGCCAGGCTGCCCGTCAAACTGAGCCCACCTGGAATCTCGTCACTGGGACCCTTGGGAGGGGTAAGGAAGGCAGCCAGAGACCCCCCCCCCATGACACGGCGTCTGTGCAGAGTCTGTTCAGGGAAACAAGACAAGGCCCCGTGGGGTGGTGAGGTCAGGAAGTAGCCCGGGCCTACAAGGACGCAAAAAGAGCAAGTGACAGGCTCCAGCCCAGCGGTGACGCTGTGACGCTGGCACGGGGCCACTTGGTATAAATAAAGGGACGAATAATTGAGCTGAAGAAAAGCTTCTGGCCACAGGGTCCCGGCAAGTAAAAATAAAAGAAAGGCTGCAAATAGACCCTCTCGGCATTTGGTGCCTCCACCTGGGGCTGATCTGGCCAGTGGGTGCCTGGAGCTGCAGAGAGGTTTGACAGAGAACTGCGTGTGACTAATCTTAGAGCAGGGTTCAGGGGTCGCTTCGTGGAGGAAGGTCTGCACAGCCCCTGCCCGGCATCATGTGAGACCCCTGATCTGATCTGATCCCTGGTACCACGGGAGGAGAGGGAGGGGAGGGGGCATGGAGGCAAGGGGGGAAGGGGGAAGGAAGGAAGGCAGGAAGGAAGGCAGGAAGGAAGGCAGGAAGGAAGGCAGGGAAGGCAGGCAGGCAGGCAGGCAGGCAGGCAGGCAGGCAGGCAGGCAGGCAGGCAGGCAGGCAGGCAGGCAGGCAGGCAGGCAGGCAGGCAGGCGGGGGCAGGCAGGCAGGCAGGCAGGCAGGCAGGCAGGCAGGCAGAGGCAGGCAGGCAGGCAGGCAGGAAGCGGCAGGCAGGCAGGCAGGCAGGCAGGCAGGGCAGGCAGGGCGGAGGCAGGCAGGCAGGCAGGCAGGGCAGGCAGGCAGGCAGGAGGCAGGCAGGCAGGCAGGCAGGCAGGCAGGCAGGCAGGCAGGCAGGCAGGCAGGCAGGCAGGCAGGCAGGGGCAGGCAGGAAGGCAGGCAGGCAGACAGGCAGGCTCAGGTCCCCTGCAGTACCCACAGCTACTCTTGGCACTGCCTGGAGCAGAGCCAAACAGGGGTGGGGATTGTTGGCAGCCTGGCCCGGGGTTTGGGGCACAGGATTTCGCCAGCATAGACGGGATCTCATCTGGAGGTGTCTGCAGGCTCCTGGAAGCCATTTCTGCTTGTGAGGTCATAGCATGGGACAGTGCCTTTAAGTAGTATTTCAGCTGGCTGAAAAAAGGGCTAGTGAGAATGAGCAAACCTTTATAAAATAATTTATTCTTTAGGTTAATCATTTTATATTGTTTATTTCTGTATTCCATTTAAGTGCTACATGGCAATAGATTCAGAACAAATATTTAATAAGGAAGGGAAGAACACACGGCTCGTTTGGAGGAATGAGTTATGAAATGCCCCGAGATGTTTCAATGTAAGTCTCGGGTTACATCTCACCTGGGTATAATAACGTATAAACCAACGTTTAAACGTATAAACCAACTCTTGCTTCCTTGCCCTAAAGAGCAGGCAAGGAAGCAAGGGAGCAAACGGGAGAACGTCACGGGTGGGACTTGGCCACAGGAGTCCCTGAGCTCCCTGCATGCCTCCGCCACAGGCGTGAGCATCGTCGGGTGTATGCCCGCGTGTCGGGAGCACCGCAGAGGGCCTGAGACACGCAGACACACACAGACACACAGATTCATACAGACACACAGACATACACAGACACAAGCAGACAAACACAGACTCACAAAGACACACAGACACACACAGACACACAAACACACACAGACTCACACAGACACATATAGACACACAGGCTCACACAGACACAGAGACACACAAACTCACACAGACACACACACAGATACACAGAGACACAGACTCACACACAGACACACACAGATACACAGAGACACACAGACTCACACACAGACACACACAGACACACAAACTCACAGATTCACACAGACACACACAGACACATGCAGACACACACAGACTCACACCTGCCCTCAAACAGCTGAGCTCGAGGACAGCAAAGCAGCTCCTGTAGCCATCGCTCCCGGGGTCGAGGGCAGCCCACCTTCTCCTCTGCCCCAGAGTCCTGCCCTGAGCCCTGACCCGCCTCCTTGTTCACCCTTTGCCTTGGAGTTACGGTTTGCCTTGGAGTTACGGTTTGCACAGTGCGGAAACAGCCGTGGGGCCCCACCACAGCCGCGGTCCGTGGAGATGCTGGTGAGCTCAGGGGTGAGCAACAGCCCCTGCAGTGGCGGTCAACAGCGCAGCTGGACCGATCGCCCAGAGGTTCCCCAGCTCGCTCTGGCCCCTCGTACCCGGCAGGTGTCTGTGTCAGCACGGATCAGCGGCGTCACGGGAAAAGGGAAGCAGGAGCATCCTGGGCCCGGGTTCGCTAATAAGAAGTTCCTGGCAGGCAGGTCTGCTACGCTCACCAGCTAGTTACGATTAGCTGTGGCTGGAGCCGCAGGCCAGCGGGGAGGGTGCTGGCCTTGCATACGGCCCACCCAAGTTTGATCTCCGGCATCCCATATGGTCCCCTGAGCCCACCAGTGATCCTTGAGCTCAGAGCCAGGAGTCAGCCCCTGAGCACGGCCAGGTGAGACCCGAACACAAACAAATAATTAGCTTTTGCAATTCCTTATAAAGCAGCCCGGGGCTGGCCTGCCCACTGAAGTTGCTGTGTGCTTTCTCCTCTTCCAAGGACCACGGACTCAAGCGGCCTCTCCACTGGCTTCAAAAAACACACCTGCTGTATCCCAGAGAGGCCCAGCGCCAGTCTCGGGGCTGGCGGAACCGGTTCACACCCCGTGCAGACTCTGTCCTGCTGGCTCCTCTCTGGTTTCTTCCAGAAAGATCTTTCTGTATCCACCTCCCTAGGGCTGATCAGCTTGAACTGCTGCCTACCGTGTCTGGAGGGCCTGGGGGCCTCCTCCGGGCAGTTTTGGTTCCTTTGAAAACAGCGTCTCTGCCCCAGGCGGCCCACGCGCAGTTTTCATTGTTAGCAATGGAAGCCCTTGGAAGCTGCGGCTTGCCGAGATTCTGGGTAGATTCCACGGCCTCCAACGGGCAGCCTCAGATCTGATCCAAGCTTGGTGGATCTAAGCTTCCACAGTTTGGGGGTCCCTTACCCCAAGAGCAGTTGCAATCAAGAAACAGAGCGGCAGCAGGGTCTCTGATTACAAGGCAATGAGAAAAGAGGATGAAAAACTCATCTGTAACACCACAAGGAGAGCGAGCTGTCGGGACGTGTGCGGGTGCCGTTCAAAGACACTTCTATTAATACCTTTCTAGAACGTTCGCCGCCTCCTTCTACGGTAGACTGTCTTTGCCAGAATCTTTCCGAAGAGATGAGAAAGGAACCAGTCTGCCAGCAATCGGGAGGCGTGTTATGGCTGATAGTTTAAAAAGGCTTTTTCTGACTTCCAGTTGTTAAATGTCATGTGAAGGTTTGCGCTGTGACGAGAGGCGCCGAGTTTCCTCCATGGAGGAGACGGCAGAGCCGTGCGTTTCTGCTTCCCTGTTCAGGGCCCTGTTTAAATACCCCAGACATCAAGGATGCCCCCTCAAGCCTGGGAACCTGCCCTTAGAGGGAAATATGTCTCTTCTCTTCTCTCGGCCTGGTTGAAGCATAAACTCCCTCACCCCTGTCTGCGCTTAATCCATATTTTCTTGCCTATTGCAATTCTCTGTCTTGTCTTTGCAATGATTGTTTTGGGCCCACACCCTGGGCTTCCTCCAGGCTCGCCTCCTGGAGGGACTCAGAGGACCTTCTGGGGTGCTGGGACCTCGCCTGGGTGAGCCGCCCCAAGGCAAGTCCCTTCCCCGCTGAGCCAGCCACAGCTCCGGTCTTGTGACTGTGACCAGCGGAGGCTTTAGCTTCTGCGGCGGGAGAGTTTCCCTGCCGCGGCTGCTGCCTCTCTCTTCCTTTGCCCCCAGAGACCTTCAGTTTCCAGTAGGAGCCGTCCTTCCCTTCCTGCTTGGATTTTAGTATATCAACCGTTCTGAAAATAGATGCAAAATTAATCTGGAATTAAGACACGCGAGAGACCGCATCAAATGTTCTTTTAAATAGCGCCTCTAAGACGCTCAGCCCCACGAAGCTACCCGTGACAAGCCCCGCATCTGCAGCCCAGCGATCTGTGCACGGGTTCTGCCCTGGACCTGGCTTCTTGGGACTTTTCCATACCCTGTGGGGAGACTGCGGCTAGTTCCTTCTGAGACCAACAGGATTCAAGATGCAGAATTTGCTAGGACTGTTTTGCCATGCACCAAATCTGCAGCAGACTGACAAACATGTAGCCACCAAGGCCCATTGTGTGAGCTGGAGGGACAGACCAGTGGGAAGGGGCTTGCCTTGAATACGGCCAATCTGGGTTCAATCTTTACACCGATACCGTCCTCCAAGCCCCGCCAGGAGTCACCCTGGTCACAGGTCAGGAGTGAGCCCTGAGCACAGAGCCAGGAGTGAGCCCTGAGCACAGAGCCAGGAGTGAGTCCTGAGCACAGAGCCGGGAGTGAGCCCTGAGCACAGAGCCAGGAGTGAGCCCTGAGCACAGAGCCAGGAGTGATCCCTGGAGCACAGAGCCAGGAGTGAGCCCTGAGCACAGAGCAGGAGTGAGCCCTGAGCACAGAGCAGGAGTGAGCCCTGAGCACAGAGCGGGAGTGAGCCCTGAGCACAGGGCAGGAGTGAGCCCTGAGCACAGAGCCGGGAGTCAGCCCTGGAGCACAGAGCCAGGAGTCAGCCCTGAGCACAGAGCCGGGAGTGACCCTGAGCACAGAGCCAGGGAGTGATCCCTGAGCACAGAGCCGGGGAGTGAGCCCTGAGCACAGAGCCGGGGAGTGAGCCCTGAGCACAGAGACAGGGAGTGAGCCCTGAGCACGGAGCCGGGAGTGGACACTGAGCACGGAGCCGGGAGTGGACACTGAGCACAGAATCAGGAGCGAGCCCCTGAGCACAGAGCCAGGAGTGATCCCTGAGCACAGAGCCGGGAGTCAGCCCTGAGCACAGAGCCGGGAGTCAGCCCTGAGCACAGAGCCAGGAGTGAGCCCTGAGCACAGAGCCGGGAGTGAGCCCTGAGCACAGAGCCAAGAGTGAGCCCTGAGCACAGAGCCGGGAGTGAGCCCTGAGCACAGAGCCAGGGAGTGAGCCCTGAGCACAGAGACAGGGAGTGAGCCCTGAGCACAGAGACAGGAGTGAGCCCTGAGCACAGAGCCAGGAGTGAGCCCCTGAGCACGGAGCCAGGAGTGAGCCCTGAGCACAGAGCCGGGAGTGACCCTGAGCACAGAGCCGGGAGTGACCCTGAGCACAGAGCCGGGAGTGGACACTGAGCACAGAATCAGGAGGCGAGCCCTGAGCACAGGCCAGGCATGATCCCTGAGCACGAAGTCAGGAGTGAGCCCGAGCACTGCTGGTGAGAGGAAGATGGACTCCCCCTCCCTCAGTCACTGCGTCCCTGACTGCCAGTCCCCACGCTGAGGTCTCCGTGAGTCACAGGTTCTGAGCGCTGACACACGTGTATCACAATCCAGGCGAAGCCTGTGGGCTGCAGTGTCTGCAGGGGGCACTGGAGGTGGTGGGGGGAGGGGGCTGCAGCTGGGCTCTGAGCTAGGGGCTCCCTCCCTGGGGCAACGGGAACTGCCGCCCACACCAGCACCAGGACCCTGGAGCAGAGGGAGCTGGAGCCCGCGGGCTCTGGTCTGGCTCCTGGCACCCTGGGCAGGGGCGCTGGGCAGGAGGAGGTCTGACTCCGCCCCTGGGTGCTCTCCTCCCTGCGCTGCCCATCTAGGGGTCTGGACAAGGCTGAGCAGTGCCCTCCTGGGCAGCCCTCCTGGGATGCTGGTGCTCTGAACTCCCAGAGGTGTCCCCAGGGCCCCTCGTCTCTCAGGGTGGCAGGGAGGGATCCGGGCTCCAGGTGAGGTGCCGCGCCAGCGTGATTACCTCGAGGCCTTGATTGGGTCTCCCAGCCCCAATACACTGACGCTTTTTTAGCGCCCTCATCAGAGATTCTATTTGCATAATTAACATCTTTGGGAATAATTGCAAATGACACCTCTGCTCAGCAGCCTCCCCTCCGGGTACAAACAGCCCCTCAAAGGAAACACGAGCCGGACTTAGTGTCTCCTGAGTCATCCAGGCCTGGGTCCTGTGTGGACCCTCCCCACGGTCTGAGCTCAGCATCCCACACACCACCCATCCGCGGCTCTGAGCACGCAGATCTCTGCAACTTCCACTGCACTTCAGCCCTGTGTGTGTGAGTGTGTGGGTGTGTGAGCGTGTGAATGTGTGTATGAATGTGTGAGTGTGTGTGTGTGTGTGAGTATGTGTGTGACTGTGGAGGTGTGTGAGTGTGTATAGTGTGAGTATGTATGTGTGAGAATGAGTATATGTGTGAGTGTGTGTGATGGAGTGTGATTGTGTATGGGTGTGTAAGTGTGTGTATGTGTGTGAGAGTGAGTATGTGTGAATGTGTGTGACTGTGAGTGTGTGCGATGGAGTGTGAGTGTGTGTATGGGTGTGTAAGTGTGTGTATGTGTGTGACTGAGTGTGAGTATGTGTGTGTGCGGGTGTGAGAATGGTGTGTGTCCATGAACCCAAGACAGCTGCAGGGTATGAGACGAGGGACCCTTATTCCCTGCTGGCCAATGGTGGAGGGTCCAGCTCTCTGGCAAGGGGGCTGCGCTGCCTCGGATAATGGCCACAAACCTTCCTCGGACCCAGGAAGCCGCGCTGAAGCCTAGCAAACCGGAGCACAGCCAGGCTGTGAGCACGCCTGGCCCTGGCGAGTGAACAAACTGGACTCCAGCACCACTGACCGCCCAGGCCGGAGAGAAGCCTCAGCCCTGCGCCTGCCATGGCGGAGCTAGAGCCAGAGCCCCAGAAGGGAAAGAGGGCGCTCGAGGCTCTCCCAGGGGTGAGCAGAAGAAGCAAACAGGGCTTCAAAAGGCTCCCAGGAGGCTGCGGGCAGAGGTCGAGGCTGCACTGGCTGGGGTGGGGCAGCATCCCACACCTAATATCCCACCCACACCCAGTATCCCACACCCAGTATCCCACACCAGCATCCCACACCCAGCATCCCACACCCAGTATCCCACACCCAGTATCCCACACCCAGTATCCCACACCCACACCCAGTATCCCACACCCAGTATCCCACACCCAGCATCCCACACCCAGCATCCCACACCCAGTATCCCACACCCAGTATCCCACACCCACACCTAGTATCCCACACCCAGTATCCCACACCCAGTATCCCACACCCAGTATCCCACACCCACACCCAGTATCCCACACCCAGTATCCCACACCCAGTATCCCACACCCACACCCAGTATCCCACACCCAGTATCCCACACCCAGTATCCCACACCCAGTATCCCACACCCAGTATCCCACACCGGTATCCCACACCCGTATCCCACACCCAGTATCCCACACCCACACCCAGTATCCCACACTCAGTATCCCACACCAGTATCCCACACCCAGTATCTCACACCCAGCATCCACACCCAGTATCCCACACCCAGTATCCCACACCCAGTATCCCATACCCACACCCAGCATCCCACACCCAGTATCCCACACCCAGTATCCCACACCCAGTATCCCACACCCAGTATCCACACCCAGTATCCACACCCAGCATCCCACCCAGTATCCCACACCAGGTATCCACACCCAGTATCCCACACCCAGCATCCCACACCCAGTATCCCACACCCAGTATCTCACAGCCAGTATCCACACCCACACCAGTATCCCACACCCAGTATCCCACACCCAGTATCCCACACCCAGTATCCCACACCCAGTATCTCACACCAGCATCCCACACCCAGTATCCCATACCCAGTATCCCACACCCAGTATCCACACCCACACCCAGCATCCCACACCCAGTATCCACACCCAGTATCTCACACCCAGTACCACACCACACCCAGTATCCACACCCAATATCCACACCTATATCCACACCCACACCCCGTATCCACACCCAGTATCTCACCCCCAGTATCCCACACCCAGCATCCCACACCCAGTATCCCACACCACACCCAGCATCCCACACCAGTATCCACACCCAGTATCCCCACACCCAGTATCCCACACCCAGCATCCCACACCCACACCCAGTATCCACACCCAGTATCCCACACCCACACCCAGTATCCCACACTCAGTATCCCACACCCAGTATCCCACACCCAGTATCTCACACCCAGCATCCCACACCCAGTATCCCACACCCAGTATCCCACACCCAGTATCCCAACCTACACCCAGTATCCACACCCAGTATCCCACACCAGTATCCCACACCCAGTATCCCACACCCAGTATCTCACCCAGCATCCCACACCAGTATCCCACACCAGGTATCCACACCCAGTATCCCACACCCAGCATCCCACACCCAGTATCCACACCCAGTATCTCACAGCCAGCATCCCACACCCACACCCAGTATCCCACACCCAGTATCCCACACCCAGTATCCACACCCAGTATCCACACCCAGTATCTCACACCCAGCATCCCACACCCAGTATCCCATACCCAGTATCCACACCCAGTATCCACACCACACCCAGCATCCCACACCAGTATCCACCCAGTATCTCACACCCAGCATCCCACACCCACCCAGTATCCCACACCCAGTATCCCACACCCAATATCCCACACCCAATATCCCACACCACACCGATCCACACCCAGTATCTCACCCAGTTCCACACCCAGATCCCACCCATATCCCACACCCCCACACCCACATCCCCCACACCACCCACCGGTCCCACACCTACCCTCCCCCCACCCCAACCCACCTCCACAAGTATCCCAATATCCACACCCAGTATCCACACCCAGATCCACACCAGTTCCCACCAGTTCCACACCAGTATCCCACACCCAGTATCCACACCCAGTATCTCACAGCCAGCATCCCACCCACACCAGTATCCCACCCAGTATCCACACCCAGTATCCACACCCAGTATCCCACACCCAGTATCCCACCCAGCATCCCACACCCAGTATCCATACCCAGTATCCCATACCCAGTATCCCACACCCACACCCAGCATCCCACACCCAGTATCCATACCCAGTATCCCACACCAGTATCCCACCACCACACCCAGCATCCCACACCCAGTATCCCACACCCAGTATCTCACACCCAGCATCCCACACCCACACCCAGTATCCACACCCAGTATCCACCCAATATCCAACCCAATATCCACACCCACACCCCGTATCCACACCCAGTATCTCACCCCCAGTATCCCACCCAGCATCCCACACCCAGTATCCACACCCACACCTAGCATCCCACACCCAGTATCCCACACCCAGTATCTCACTCCAGCATCCTACACCCAGTATCCACACCCAGTATCCCACACCCAGTATCCCATACCCACACCCAGCATCCCACACCCAGTATCCCACCCAGTATCCCACACCCAGTATCCACACCCAGTATCTCACACCCAGCATCCACACCCAGTATCCCACACAGGTATCCTACACCCAGTATCCACACCCAGCATCCCACACCCAGTATCCACACCCAGTATTCACAGCCAGATCCACATCCACACCCACACCAGTATCCCACACCCAGTATCCACACCCAGTATCCACACCCAGTATCCCACACCCAGTATCTCACACCCAGCATCCCACACCCAGTATCCATACCCAGTATCCTACACCCAGTATCCCACACCACACCCAGCATCCCACACCCAGTATCCCATACCCAGTATCCACACCCAGTATCCCACACCCAGCATCCACACCCAGTATCCCACACCCAGTATCTCACCCAGCATCCCACACCCACACCCAGTATCCTACACCCAGTATCCCACACCCACACCCAGTATCCCACACCCATCTCACCCCCAGTATCCCACACCCAGCATCCCACACCCAGTATCCCACACCACACCCAGCATCCCACACCCAGTATCCCACACCCACACCCAGCATCCCCACCCAGTATCCCACACCCAGTATCCCACACCCAGTATCCACACAGCATCCACACCGGCATCCCACACCCAGTATCCCACCCACACCCAGTATCCACACTCAGTATCCCACACCAGTATCCCACACCCAGTATCTCACACCCAGCATCCCACACCCAGTATCCCACACCCAGTATCCCACACCCAGTATCCCATACCCACACCCAGCATCCCACACCCAGTATCCCACACCCAGTATCCCACACCCAGTATCCACACCCAGTATCCACACCCAGTATCTCACACCCAGCATCCACACCCAGTATCCCACCAGGTATCCCACACCCAGTATCCCACACCCAGCATCCCACACCCAGTATCCCACACCCAGTATCTCACAGCCAGCATCCACACCACACCAGTATCCACACCCAGTATCCTACACCCAGTATCACACCCAGTATCCACACCCAGTATCTCACACCCAGCATCCCACACCCAGTATCCCATACCCAGTATCCCACACCCAGTATCCCACACCCACACCCAGCATCCCACACCCAGTATCCCATACCCAGTATCCCACACCCAGTATCCCACACCCACACCCAGCATCCCACACCCAGTATCCCACACCCAGTATCCACACCCAGCATCCCACACCCACACCCAGTATCCCACACCCAATATCCACACCCACACCCGTATCCCACCCAGTATCTCACCCCCAGTATCCACACCCAGCATCCCACACCCAGTATCCCACACCACACCCAGCATCCCACACCCAGTATCCCCACCCAGTATCCACACCCAGTATCCCACACCCAGCATCCCACACCCAGTATCCCACACCCAGTATCCCACACCCAGTATCCCACACCCAGTATCCCACACCCATTATCCCACACCCAGTATCCCACACCCAGTATCCACACCCAGTATCCCACACCCAGCATCCACACCCAGTATCCACACCCAGTATCCCACACCCAGTGCCTGTCAGCTCTGCACCCCCAGGTGGCCTGGCTCAGGGTGGCCCCATGGTGGGGGGGGATGGGCCGTAACTCAGGGGAACCTGCCCTCCCCCAGCCCTCGGACCCACTTCACACACCTTGTGCCCTGCCACACGCCCCTGTATCGGCAGCTTTGGGAGACCCAACGAGGAAGGCTCCTGCCTGCCCTCCCGGGTCCCAGCCCGCTTCAAATCCCTGGGGCTGTGTATGTGCTTGGCACCTTCCAGGGGACCCTCCCGGGCACCAAGCCAGAAATAGTTCCTAAGCATGGCCAGGTATAGCCAAGTACCCCCTCTGCCCCTCTCCTACCAAATATAAGAAAGAAAGCTGGGAAGGAAGGGAGGATGGAAGGAGGGAGGGAGGGAGGGAGGGAGGGAGAGGAGGGAGGGAGGGAGGAAAGGGAAACAAAGAAAGAAGGAAGGAAGGAAGGAAGGAAGGAAGGAAGGAAGGAAGGAAGGAAGGAAGGAAGGAAGGAAGGAAGGAAGGAAGGAAGGAAGGAAGGAAAGGAAGGAAGGAAGGAAGGAAGGAAGGAAGGAAGGAAGGAAGGAAGGAAGGAAGGAAGGAAGGAAGGAAGGAAGGAAGGAAGGAAGGAAGGAAGGAAGGAAGGAAGGAAGGATGGATGGACAGATGGACAGATGGACAGATAGACAATCAGATGGATGGATGGGTTGACAGACAGATGCGTCTGGCAAGCTGGATGCCCAGAGCCTGCAGTGTGAGGCCGGGAACCTCTGGGCTTACTAAAGACAGTGGCGTGACCGTGTCCTGCACAGAGGCCACAGGATCCTCCTGGACCCCAACCTGGCTCTGTCTCAGCTCATTGAGGTGTGCCCTCAAGGAGCACGGAAACCAGCCCCTGTGAGACACAAGCCACACTCGGCCTGGATCTCATCCAGAATGTTCTGCGCCTGCGTCCCTGTGCTCTGGCCCCTCTGAGCACCTCAGGGCGTGGACAGGGGAGCGCCATGGCCGCCTTCAGAGGGTAGGCTGACTTTCTGTGTCTCTGCCTGCGCCTCCAGCCCTTTGGCAAACCCGGCCAGAGCGATTGTACCTGAAGCTGTGTGGGAGGAGTCACTCTCTCCTGGATCACTTCAAAGAGCTGCTGTGGGTGTTGGGGAGCAGCCTGGGCCTCGGAGTCAGGGACAGGCTCTGGGGCACAGCTGGACGGGTGGAGGCCGACCAGATCCCCTGGTCTTAGCAGCTTCGGCTCACGCCAAACCGCTGCAGACCAGCTGGCTGGTGAGCCCAGAGCCAGAGCTTCTGGGTGCCGAGAGCCTGAGCAAAGCAGCGCTGTTCCGGAAAGGCCCTGCCCGTCCCCAGCCTCCCCCTCTGGCCCGAAAATCACCTCCAAACCTCCTCCATCAACACCACTGTCCAGGGATCGGGCATTCAGGGGCAGATTTGGTTCTTTTGGGAGTGGGCCCACCCAGCCAGTGCCCAAGGCTTACTCCTGGCTCTGTTTCAGGGCTCACTCCTGGGGGCACTTTGGGGCATATGGGGTGCTGGGAGCAAACCCAGATGGGTCGGGTGAGAGGTCAGCCCCGCCCTCTGTGCCTTCTCTCCGACTTCAGTGGTGGATTCTGGAGGGCTGCAAGTGCTCGCTAGGTAGCTGGTTGGTAGCATGTAGATAATGTGTAGGTCACATATAGATAGCATGTGGGTACGTGTAGGTCACATGTAGATAGCATGTGGGTAATGTGTAGGTCACATGTAGATAGCATGTGGGTAATATGTAGGTCACATGTAGATAGCATTAGGCAAAGTGTAGGCCATATGTAGATAATGTGTAGGTCACACGTAGATAATGTGTAGGTCACATGTAGATATCATGTAGGTAATATGTAGGTCACGTGTAGATAGCATGTGGGTAATGTAGGTCACATGTAGATAGCATTAGGTAACGTGTAGGTTGCATGTAGGCAGTGTGTCGGTCACATGTAGATAGCATGTGGGTAATGTGTAGGTCACATGTAGCTATCATGTAGATAATGTGTAGGTCACATGTAGATGACATGTAGATAATGTGTAGGTCACATATAGATAGCATTAGGCAAAGTGTAGGTCACATGTAGGTAGTGTGTAGGTCACATGTAGATAACATGTGGGTGATGTGTAGGTCACATGTAGTAGTGTGTAGGTAGCGTGGGGAGATTTTCTTTGCCTGCTCAGCAGTGCTGAGAGTTCTTAGCCCTGCGAGGTGCTAAGACCACCACAGGGTGGGGCCGCCCTCCCTGCTCCACACCTGACTGGCGGCCGCTGTAGAATCTAGACCAGCAGTCCCGAAACTGAGCCCCACCCCACGCAGTGCAGAAGCTAGGAGGGGTCTGGCTCACAGCTTCCCGGAGCCCATACTCGACGCCAGCATTTGATTCCAAGTTTGCTGCTGGCGAAAGGGAATGTAAAGGGCCAAGGAGCAGCTCGTTTGTTTCTTCTCGTCTTGAGCATGCTGGTTTCCGGGCAAGTGTGAACCCACTTGGGTTTTCTGGCCAGATGCTGCGAGATTCGAGCCGCTACTAAGCCCTCCAGGCTGGGTCACCCACACAGGCCGCCTTCTCTGCCCCCTCTCTGCGGGGACCCGCTGACCCCACACCCACGGCTGCAGTGGTCCCAGCAGAGAGATGTTAGCAAGAACATTGTAAATAGCTTACTCGCAGCCAACACTCAGCTGCTGCATTGGTGAGCGGCTGCATCTCCTGCAGCAATCCGGAGGTAATTAATCACCCGCTCCTAGGACAGGTTGCAGATGCAGACAACAGGGAAAACGCTAGTACTGAAATTAATGGTATTCGCTCACACTTTTGGACAGAGTGTGAGAGCCGACTCCTGGGGAGGCCAGACCGTGCTCCAAGCACATGGCGGGCCTCTCTGCCGTTCCTGGCGCCGCCTCTGCACAGCGCTCCTCCCAGACTGCTGGCCAAGTCCTTCCTGGGCCCCGGGCAGGAGACCACCCTCGGGCCACCCTCAGCCCATCTCCCCATCCCAAGTTCCCATAACGTCTCTGTGATGTTTCCTAGTGTTTCGCTGTCGCGGTTTGATTTGATGCGAGCAGGAAATCTTCGTTTTTCGTCTTGAGCTCCTTGGCAAGCCTAGATTGTCTTTGCTCTTTATACATCCCACCACCTGTTTCTTTTCTCTCTCTCTTTTTTGTTGTTGTTGCTTTTTTTGGGTTACACCCGGAGATGCTCAGGGTTACTCCTGGCTCTGCACTCAGGAATCACTCCCTGGCGGTGCTCGGGAACCATATGGGATGCCGGGGATCAAACCCAGGCCGGCATGGGCTGGCCGGTGCAAGGCAAACGCCCTACCCGCTGGGCTATCACCCGGCCCCCACACCTCTGTTTCAATGGTCAACGCAGTTCTAAATAAGTCTGCAGTGGGACTATTAAAATAAAGAGAGAGAATTGTCCCAGGATTAATTATAACATCAAATTCAGATAGATGCGATTTTTAATTCTCTTGTGTTCAAAAGTGTTTAATTAAAGTAACATAATACTCTAAGTTTCATAAATTTCCATTGTGCATCGTTATAAATCAGCCCCTGCATAAGCTGTTTTACAATTATCTCACAGAACTCAATGTTTCTTTTGTTCTGTTATGGTATTGGACCCCTAAGTAGCCCCAAATGAGGCAAGGAGTGACCCCAAACCCCACCAGGAAGGGGGCAAGCTACGGATTTCATTGAGACCCAGGTAGAGCGAGAAAGAGGAGGTTTCTGCACCCCCCAAAAGGTTTTTCCAACTATCATTGTCGTGGTGATTCCTTCTCTGTCCTAACCGCACCCCCAGCAACTTGGTGGCGAGCTCCCACCACAGACAGTCCTCCTGGCCTTGCTTCTGCCTCTCTGGGTACTATTCTCATGCCGTGTATTATTGCTTTTTTATGCTGTGAGTGTCGTTGCTCCATGCCTGCCCCTCTCCCTCTGACTCATTCCACTCCAGTGTGATACTCTCCATGTCCACCCACTTATAAGCAAATTTCATGACTTCATGTCTCCTCCTGGCTGCATAGTATTCCATTGTGTAGATGCACCATAGTTTCTTTATCCAGTTGTCTGTTCTTGGGCACTTGGGTTGTTTCCAGATTTTGGCTTTTGGGAATAGCGCTACTAGGAACATAGAGGTCAGTCGCTATTCCAGAATCAGGACGCTGTCCTTGCCAAGATCGAAAATCAGAGGGGCTCATAATTTGAGACAACCGACTAGAGCATTACCACTGTCCCCACGGGATGTCAAAAGATCACGTGGCCTCCCACCTACAGATGGTCAGACTTCCTTGCAGACCCTAGGAACGGTTTGAGGCTCTCATATTCCTGAATCAACCAGATGCCATTGGGCTACATTGGTGTGATAGGGTCCAATGGAAATGTTACTGGTGCCCGCCGAGCAAATCGATGAATAACGGGATCAAGTGATTCAAGTGAAGTGAGGAACATAGAAGTGCCAATGTCTTTTCTCCATTTTTGGGGGACCCTTGGGTATATTCTGAGAAGTACTATTACTGGGTCAAATGGAAACCCAGTTTCTAGTTTTTAGAGTAATGCCCATATTGTTTTCCAAAAAGACTGGACCAGTTGGCACTCCCACCAGCAATGAATATGAGTCCCATTCTCCCCACATCCATGCCAACACTGGTTGTTCTTGTTCTTTTTGATGTGTGCCAGTCTCTGTAGTGTGAGATGATACCTCATTATTGTTTTGATTTGCATCTCCTGATGATTAGCATAACAAAAATGTTATGATTACATATGATTATGTAAGAAAAATATAAAGATTTTTTCATATGCCTTTTGGCTGTTTGTATTTCTTTTGAGAAAGTTTCTGTTCATCTCTTCCCATTTTTTAAATTGGGTTGGATGTCTTTTTTTATTTTTAAATTAATTTATTTATTTTTGACAATTACAAAAATGTTCATGTTTGGGTTTCAAGCTATACAGTGTTCCAGCACCCATCCCTCCACCAGTGCCCACCTCCCACCACCCATGTCCCCAATACCCTCCCTCCCAGCCTGCCTCCATGGCAGGTTCTCCAGCTCTTTTCTCTCTTTCTCTTTCTCTCTCTTTCTCTCTTCCCTCTCTTACATGTTGTGGATTGCAATAGACTTTAGACAATTATTGGTTCACTGTTTCTTTCTCTGTCTTTGGGTTGGATGTCTTTTCCTGTAAAGTTCTACCTGTGTCTTTCAAGTTAATCCCTTATAGATGAATGCTGTGTAAATAATCTCTCCTAGTCTGTGGGCTGTCTTTGTATCCTGGTCACCATTTCCTTTGAGGTGCAGAAGCCTCTTAGTTTCATGTAGTCCCATTTGTTTATCTTTGCTTACTTGCTTGGTCAGTGGTGTTTCATCCTTGAAGATGCCTTTTAGCTTCCATGCCATGTAAAGTTCTGCCTACATTTTCCTCCGTGTGTCTTATGCATTCAGTTTGGTATCAAGGCCTTTAATCCATCTTGATTTGACTTTTGTGCACAGCATTAAAAAGAGGTTTGAGTTCTCCTCCTCCTCCTCCTCCTCCTCCTTCCTGCTGCCCAGTTTTCCAGCATCACTTTTTGAAGAGGCCTTGCTCCACAACATAGTGTTTGCTCCTTTATTGAAGATTAACTGGTCATAGACCTGAGGGTCTGTGTCAGGATATTCAACTCTAGTCCATTGATCTGAGAGTCTGGCTTTATACCAATGCCATGCTGTTTTAACTATTACCACTTTGTAGTACAGTTTGAAGTTGGTGAAAGTGATGCCTCCCATCTTCTTCCTCCCCACCCAGGGTTGGAGGGCTGCTCCATATGAATTTCAGGAGAGTTTCATCTTTTTTAATTATTAATATTTTATTATACCACCATGAGATATACAATTAAGAAGATGCTCATATTTGGGGGGAGAGTTTGATCTTGTCACTTGTCACTTGTCTTCTTGTTCATCGATTTGCTCGAGCTGGTACCAGTAACATCCCCATTCGTTGGTAATAAGGTCCATTATTGTTACTGTTTTTGGCATATCGAATACACCACAGGGAGCTTGCCAGGCTCTGCTGTGGCTCTGAGTTCATCTCTCGGGATCTATTTCTTAAAAAATGTTGTGGGCATCCTTATAAGGGCTGTATTAAATCTGTACAATGCTTTGGGAGTGTTGCCATTTTTTATTTTACTTTTATGGGGGTTACATCTGGTGATGTTCAGGAATTACTCCTGATTGAGAATTCCTGGGGAGACCATATGGAATGCTGGGGATCGAACCCTGGGTCAGCCACATGTAAGGCAAATGCCCCACACACTACTATCACTCTGGTCCCAGTGTTGCCATTTTAATGATGTTAATCCTCCCAATCCATGCCTGGTTGGTGTCTTAGATCCAAGTTAGAACATCATGTTGAGGGTCGTGCCATGGGAATGAAGTTTTCTTGGGACACTCTGGGGAGGCGAGATTCCAAGATCCCTTCTTTCCCCATGCATCTCCTAATATATCTCTGAAGATGTTCTATGGGCCCTACCAGAAGAGCTTCCCCAACAGTGGCCCCTGGCTTGGCCCCCTGGGAAAACATCTTGAGTCATCAGGGGAAAGAGACACAGGCCAAGAGAATGCTGAGAGTTTTATGAAATTAAGACTGGAGTGACAGTACAGCAGGGAAGGCACTTGCCTTTCACCCACCAGACCTAGGCTCTGTCCCCGAAGCCTGTAGGGTGCCTTTAGAACCAGCCACAAGTGATCCCTGAGAGCAGAGCCAGGAGTATGTGGCCCAAAATAAAATTAAAATTATTTCTTAAAAGTAAGACTTTGCTAAAATTAATATTGGCAAAAGCCTGGAGACTTCACTGGATGTTCTCACAGATGCATGAATTTCTGGGCCCAGTTATTGGCCTGGCGCGGTTCTACTGAGCTGCAGACAGCTGTCAACACAGTTGGCGGACTGAAGTCTGTATTCCACACAGCCTGTTGCTGAAGGAATGAGAAACACAATCCAGAACCTCAGGGAGTGTGGGAACGGATTTATCCCACACAGCTTCCTGCATCCAACTCAGCCCAAAAAGAGCACACCCTCTCCTAGGGAATCGAGAAGCACTTTGGTAAGGAAACAGCCAGAATGGCCTTGGTGTTCTTCCCTCAGGGATACGCTCAGGGAAATGGTGGCTTCAACTAGTTCCCTCAGAAATGTGCACTGGTGAAGCAGTGGGTATTGGAACACTGTGCGACTGAAACCCAATCATAAACAGCTTTGTAAGGTGATTCGATAAAAAGAAGGAAAAATACTAGTTCCCTCAGTTCAGCAGGTTTGGTGGGAGCCTGAGAGAGTACCAGAAACGGCCCTGAGGAGTGTAACTGAAACAACAGTTGGGTGCGATTCACTCTGAGGATGGAGGAGTGAGAACGGAGGAGACTGTGAGGACCCTGTGAGGATGGAGGAGTGAGAACGGAGGAGACTGTGAGAACCCTGTGAGGATGGAGGAGTGAGAACGGAGGAGACTGTGAGGACCCTGTGAGGATGGAGGACAGAGGACTGAGGAGACTGTGAGGATCCTGTGAGGATGGAGGTCTGAGAACGGAGGAGACTGTGAGGACCCTGTGAGGATGGAGGACAGAGAACGGAGGAGACTGTGAGAACCCTGTGAGGACGGAGGACAGAGAACGGAGGAGACTGTGAGGGACCCTGTGAGGATGGAGGACAGAGGACTGAGGAGACTGTGAGGATCCTGTGAGGATGGTTCTCTGAGAACGGAGGGAGACTGTGAGGACCCTGTGAGGATGGAGGACTGAGAACGGAGGAGACTGTGAGGACCCTGTGAGGACGGAGGACAGAGAACGGAGGAGACTGTGAGGACCCTGTGAGGATGGAGGACAGAGGGACTGAGGAGACTGTGAGGATCCCTGAGGATGGTTCTCTGAGAACGGAGGAGACTGTGAGGACCCTGTGAGGATGGAGGACTGAGAACGGAGGAGACTGTGAGACCCTGTGAGGACGGAGGGATTGAGAACTGAGGAGACTGTGAGGACCCTGTGAGGATGGAGGACTGAGAACGACAGAGACTGTGAGGACCCAGTGAGGATGGAGGACAGAGAACGGAGGCGACTGTGAGGACCGGCTCCTACACTCTCAGAAGGAAAACCCTTTGTCATCATCACTTTAGCAGGAGTAGAGAGGCGAAGTGCCTGCCATAGAGGCTGGCCAGGGAGGGAGGAAACAGGGGACATGGTGGTGGGCATTGGAGGAGGGATGGGTGCTGGAACTCTGTATGGCTGAAATCCAGTCATGACAACTTTGTAATAGTATATCTCATGGTGTATAATAAAAAAATGTTTTTACATCACCTGAGCCTAAGCACTGAAATCTAATAGCACCCGTTTCATCAGCCGGGTGCTGACAGTCATTTTGGTCTTTTCTTTTATGCCCACAGCCACAGAAGGATTAATGTCGTAGTGCAAACAGAGAGCTATTTAGTTTCCTCTGTGGGTGAACTTAAACATCCTCCCCTAGGTTCAGCACTGGGGACCCCGAGAGATGGGCTGCCATTTTCTAGAGTTCAACAAAGCCACCTCAGGACCTTCACATTCCAAGGGCAAGCCAGATGTGGGG
>JAJIBD010034743.1:0-26212 GCA_021461705.1 Cryptotis parvus
CTTTACTTTGAGATTCTTAGCCCATACCGACCATTTTCAAACCAAAATAGGGTCCCTCAAGACCTGTGATGGTTTCAGCACAAAAAACCAAGTCAGTCTTCTACCTTGAGACTCGTGACACTTGGCTGATGAAGGGAAGAGGATTTTGCAGAATGAAAACACCTCTTTTTGGGAAACTGGAGAGATAACTCAGTGGATTGGGTAGTTGTCCTGAACACTGCCCACCTGGGTACTAGTCCCAGGATCCCATATGGTTCCTTGAGCCCCATCAGGAGTGATCCCTGATTACAAAGCCAGGATTAACGTGGGTGAAGCCCCCAAACCAAATTAAAGCAAATAACCAATAAATACAAATAAATAAATGTCCCTTTCTATCCATTTGAATAAATGTGTCTTGCTCTATTGAATTCTTTGAGGATCCTCTGAGAGTCCATTTGAGGACAGTTTGTGACTTTATCTATGTGACTGGAACAGTTAATGTCTAAACTCATTACTCCTTTATTTGTCTTCTCTCACTGGGCAACTTTAGCTTGCCTTAACCTAACCACTCAGCTTAGTGTGTGCACAGATTAATCTTTTTAATTCTTTTTTATTCTTTTTTAATTTTTTATTATACCACCATAAGACATACAACTACAAAGGTGTTCATAATTGGTTCTTGGTAATACAGTATTCCAGCACCCATCTCTCCACCAGTGCCCCATTTCCACCACCAATGTACCCCACCCCCTCCCCCACCCACCCCCAGGCTGCCTCAATAGCAGGTACCCCAGTTTCCTCTCTTTTTTCTCTCTGTCTCTCTCTCTGCATCTCTCTCCCTCTTCTTTTACACATTGTGACTAGCCCTGCAGATATTTAGAGTTTATCACTTAAGTCTCTTTGTGTATATTCAATGGTGAGTTTTAATCTGCCATTACCATTTCCCACACTTAGTAAAACACTGGTATCTATTTATATCCTATTAATTAATGCAGTCATTCTATATCGCACAGATTAATCTTTCCTACTCCTTTTCCTCCTATCATCTCACAGCTTTTTCACCTGCAGAGCCAAGTACAGACTGGACAACAGCTAAGCCTCAAAGACTTGTCCCCATCCTTCATTTCCCACTTTACCTCCCACTTCATTCTCATGGGAGTGTTTTATTTCCGGTAGTCTTGTCTTCTCACCTTTCCAAGAGCTGCGCATCCATTATAGGTTAATTTTAGAACCACTTTTGACAATTATTTTTTTAATAAGGAAAAGAATATAGGACAGGATAGAGAGTTCAACAGGCAGGAGCACATGCTGAGCATTGCAGAAGAACCTTGTTTTATCTCTAGCACATAAAGTTCCCTGAGCACTGCCAGGCATGACCATCACCCCCTGTCCCAGTCAGAGCCAGGAGGAACTCCTGAGTAATATCAAGTGTGGCCTCCCCCTAAGGGAAATTAACATTTTGTGCAATGAATTGACTGTGATATATTCCCAGCTCTTAGTTTCCCAGCTCTTGGGGTTCTTTTTTATAAATTTAGTAGTGTTTAGTATGGCTTTTGGTATACAGTTACTGAGCCACTGCCATCCAAAGCCCAGATTCTCTACCTTTGAGCTTATGTCACTTCAGTCTTCTCCTCCTGACCATCTTCCTCCTACCTACCACTTTGCAATCTCAGTTCTGTATTCAAAGTCCAAGAGTTTATCTTTGATTTGGGGGCAAAACCCTGTGGTGCTCAGGGCTACTCCTAGCTTTTCACTAAGGGAGTGCTCAGGAGACCACATTCAATGCTAAAAGATTGAACCATGGCCTCCCTTAGTGCCAACATGTACTCTAGCCATTGACTTTTGTTTGTTTGGGGTGGGGGCTGTTGCAGGACTCCTTTAAGGGCCTCTGCATTTGGCTCAAAACATTAACATACTAAAGGGCCTAGGTGAGGTGCAGGGAGGGATTACCTAAGGACATTTAACACTCCCTGCTTTCCATAACAATGGGAGGAAGGTCTGAGTTGCAGGGGTATAAACTAGCCAGTTTTCACTCTCCCGCGCTTCTTTTGGGGGCTCTTGCTCACTGTGAGCGTTCGCCCTGCTTAGAAGCTTTTACACGTGGTGGTCGCCATCTTGGCCTACACATGGCTGGGGTTCTAGCCTGGAATCCTAAGCATCGGGTTTTTCCTTTTGCTGATTTGTATGCCTGAACCTGTGATAAGTAAAGCCTTTTAAAACTGCACCGGATTCCTGAGTTTTTAACTGTTCCTCGCCGGCTCGAAGGTAGAAGGGAACTTCGCTTCCCGGCACTGTCGGGGACCCCAGCGGAGCGCCCGACATTTGCGTCCCCTGGCGTGGGCACCACGAACATCGTCTGGTCTAATTATCATCGGACAGAGACCATCTGCCTCCGAACCGTGAGTAAAATGATGGATATCTCATGGTATAGATACATTGTATCTTTTATTGGCTCAGAACCATACATAGCCCAGTCTATAAAGTTCCTTTCTGAGAACTACTCTATCTTTTCACAAATCATCTGGGTCCTTGCGATTTTTAAACTGTACCTTTGTGTAAGGACAATGTTTAATAGAGAGAGGGAAGAAAGTAATAAATTGAATGCAATCTTAAGGGACGAGGTTTACTCAGCGATTAAATAAATAAGTGAGGATCATAAAACTACAGGTAGATTGGTCTTAAGGCTTGAGGACAGAATTATTAAACAGAGTTTAAAATTTGAAAAGAAATTAGAAGAACAGGAAAGTAAAATTATTAAACAGGATTTAAAATTTGAGGAAAAAATTAGAACAGGATTTAAAATTCAAAGAAAAATTAGAAGAACAGGATTTAAAATTCAAAGAAAAATTAGAAGAACAGGATGTAAAATTCAAAGAAAAATTAGAAGAACAGGATTTAAAATTCAAAGAAAAATTAGAAGAACAGGATTTAAAATTCAAAGAAAAATTAGAAGAACAGGAAAGTAAAATTATTAAACAGGATTTAAAATTTAAAGTAAAGTTTGAAGAGCAGAAGAAGGATATCGATAAAATGAGCACTATCTTAGAGGAAGAAATTGACAAACAGAGAGATAGAATAGATGGACAGAAAGAGGAGGTTTGGAAGTTACACATAAGATTGAAAGAACAAAAGGAAAAAACATATAGGAAACTTGAAAACTTAAACCAAGAAATGGATGTGTTACGCAGGGAGATTTCTGATTTCATAACTTATCAATCAGGACCTAGCGCATAACCAATACTGAGGCGTGAACCAACTAAAAGCCGTTCACAAACACGACCCAAGGCTGTAGACTTGAAAAAGGTGTATATATTCCCAGCAAAAAAAATCTAAAAAAGAATTCTAATGTGGCTGATAACTTAGAGGAGGAACAGGAAAACCCAGAGGAGGCAAATTCCCAAGCTGAAAATCTCCCCAGAGTTAATACCCTCAATGGGGTAGATGTTCCTCTGCCAGATACTACAAGCTCTGATGAGGAAGAACGGGAGGAACAGATTAGCTCGAATCAAAGAGCAAAGCGCAGCAATCTTTCTCATGACCAATCTAAAGATAAAGTAAAACAGATTCATGAAGACTTAAAAATTGAGGCAATAACCCCGTTTAGGAAGGCTTGCGACAGGTTTGGAATATCAAGTCCTTATACTTTTAAAATATTTAGCTGATTGGAGGCGAAAATAGTCAGTGGGTATTGGGAGACTTTGAAATGGTAGCCCATACTTGTCTAAACAAATCACAGTACATGCAATGGCAAATGTGGTATGCAGATGGGGTTAACCAGAATATTGACACTTTAAGAGAAAAGGAATCAGGCCATACTATAACTTTTGCCATGCTAAAAGGTGAAGGTGAATGGAAAAAGAAAGCAAAACAAGCGACATTACCTGAACCTATTTTAAAATTTGTTCGGGAGACAGCATTAAAAGCGTGGGAAAGAGTAGGTTCCGACCCAGAATTTCTAGGTAGCTATACGAAAATTTACCAGGGTCGTGATGAACCATACTTTGATTTTGTTGGGAGATTATGTGAAACAATCCAAAGACAGGTTCAAGACTCAACCTCTCAAGAAATCCTAAACGAAACTTAGCATATGAGAATGCTAATCAAAAATGTCGAGCATTACTATATAGTATTTTTTTTTTTGTTTTTGGGTCACACCCGCGATGCTCAGGGGTTACTCCTGGCTCTGCACTCAGGAATTACCCCTGGCGGTGCTCGGGGACCATATGGGATGCCGGGATCGAACCCCTGGCCGGCCAAGGCGGCGTAAGGCAAACGCCCCTACCCGCTGGGCTATCGCTCCGGCCCCTACTATATAGTATTAAGGAAAAGGATGACCTCATGGGGGTATCTAAAGGCCTGTAGAAAATGTCGGTTTAACCTCCCATAAAACACAGGATGATATAGAGGCTTATCCCATACAGCAGGAGGATCAGGAGAGGGATGAAATGCCAAACAGCTTTAGGGGGAGAAACAATAAACTTCAAAGGATAAACAATAATCGGAGAAACTATTCTAATAATCGCAACTCCACCCCTCGGAGGGCCCCACCTGGACCATGCCCAAGGTGCAGAAAGGGAAAACATTGGGCCAGAGACTGTCGGTCTTGGAGGCGAAGTCAGCCTCAGGCTTCATCTGGACAGATAACCTGCTTTAGCTGCGGAAAGAAGGGACACACCCGTAGAGATTGCCCATCTTCTAAAACTATCAATACAGGGCAACATTCTAATAATCCCTTTATAGGAAATGTTACATGGACCCCCTCCCAGGTTCCACAAGCTCCGCAGGCTCAAATAACATCTATGCCTCCCCAAATGCGGGAAACTGGGTGGGGCCAGCCCCAGGCCCAGCTGAATCCAGGGGCACTCTCCTTCATTCCACCTGCCCAGTATCCTCCGAATCAGAATCCACAGA
This sequence comes from Cryptotis parvus, assembly GCA_021461705.1. Lineage (NCBI taxonomy): Eukaryota > Metazoa > Chordata > Mammalia > Eulipotyphla > Soricidae > Cryptotis > Cryptotis parvus. The sequence goes on from JAJIBD010034743.1 coordinate 4,891, forward strand.
ATTACAGTCAATAAATGCTCTCTGGCCTACCCCATCAGGCAGTGGCAGTCTCGACATTCTCTGCCCTAAGACTGTCACAATATACCCAAGTCAAGACCCCTACATGCTAAAAACAGGGATAAAAGGACCTGCTCCCCCAGGTAGTATGGGTTTAATTCAGGGGAGCGATTGGCTGAAATTTAAGGGAATTATGGTGCATTTCGGACTTCTGGATCCTGAATCTCATGGAGAGATAATACTGTCAATATCTGTGCCAACTAAATGGACTTTTAAAAAAAAGGGGAACCACTTGCTAAACTATTATTATTTTTTGAGGATCCGTGTAGTCAGTCCGAACACCCCTACAGCTGGTGGCTTAAACAGTACCAACCATTCTGCCAACTTCATTGTTGGTTATGCAGCCACACAGAACCAAGCCCACCAGCCACCTGCTAACTATCTAGTTGGGTACACTGCCAGAATTTCTCAGGCCAAGCGGCCGGTTATACCCATCGAAATTTATAAAAGGAAATTCAAAGGCATGTTGGATACAGGGGCAGACATATCCATAATCTCCACCAAGTATTGGCCCTCTAACTGAGCCCTAAAGAAAGTTTCCCATAGCCTGAGCGGGGTAGGCAATATCTCCTCCTCTCTTCTCCGACAGAGTGCCAGGTGGCTGCCGTGTATTGGCCCTGAAGGGAATGTAGCCATGGTCCAGCCTTATATAGCCCCTATGCCTTTAACTTTATGGGATCGAGACATGCTGGAGCAGTGGGGGCAACAATCCACATACCTCGTCCAATTCCCGTCCATAATAAGCCTAACACCGGAGTAACCCTTTTTAATTGGGGCCGCTGTAGTTAAGCGCCCACTACCTATCCGTATTCAGTGGAAGTCTGACAAACCTATATGGACACCACAGTGGCCCCTCAATACAAAAAGTTAGAGGCCCTAACAAATCTATTAGAAGAACAGCTGAAATTAGGACATACTGTGGAAACGTTTTCAGAATGGAATTCTCTTGTTTTTGTAATACAGAAAAAATCAGGCAAATGGCATTTGCTGATTGACTTAAGGAATGTAAATTCTACTATGGTCCCCATGGGAGCCCTACAACCTGGGCTCCCCTCTCCAGCAGCTATTCCTAAAGATTGGCCGCTAATTATCATAGATTTAAAAGACTGCTTTTACAGCATACCTATCCACCCAGATGATCGGAAAAGGTTTGCATTTTCAGTCCCTTCCATTAATCATAAAGGTCCTTTACATAGGTTTCAGTGGACAGTATTGCCCCCAAGGGATGAGTAATTCACCTACGATGTGTCAACACTTTGTTGATGAGGTTTTGCGACCCATTCGTGCTAAATTTCCTGGTGCATACATCATCCACTACATGGATGATATCCTGCTAGCTTGTGATAACTCCAGAAATCTCCAGGAATTTATATAATGATGTAATGACAGTTTTTACCAGAGGCTGGCTTACAAGTAACTCCGGAAAAAATTCAGATGCAGCCTCCATATGAATATTTGGGCTATGCTCTTGACCGCACTACAGTGCGCCCTCAAAAAATTTCCATTAGTCAGAAAGGGCTCAACATTTATTTGCATGGCATAAATATATATGTACATATTATGATACCAATATCCAAGTTCAAGTGAAACATATATCAGGAGGTCTTGTCAAAGGTGGAAATTATCACAAACCGTGTGGGAGTCAGAGTTTAGGTAAGACAGAAAATGGAACAGGGTGCTAATAATAGTCGAGGGTACTAATGCCAACCTAGAACTGAGCATTAAATAGAGGCAAAAGGATACACATGACAACCTTTTAATGTATGTTCTGTAATCCATAGTCTGGAAGGGAAGGAAAAGAGAAAGAGAGAGAAAGGGAAAGAAATAAAGAACCTGCCATGGAGCAGGGCTGGGGAAGGGGAGGGAACCGGGGATGTTGGTGGTGGGAGATGGGCACTGGTGGAGGGACGGGTGCTGAAACACTGTATGACCAAAACCCAAACATGAACTTTTTAATTGTATATCTTTTTATTTGTATATCTCACGGTGGTATAATAAAATACTTAAAAAAAAGTGAAATTATCACAAACGATGTGGGAGTCAGAGATTAGGTAAGACAGAAAATGGAACAGGGTGCTAATAATTGTCTAGGGTACTAATGCCAACCTAGAACTGAGCATTAAATAGAGGCAAAAGGATACACATGCCAACCTCTTAATGTATGTTCTGTAATCCATAGTCTGGAAGGGAAGGAAAAGAGAGAGAAAGGGAAAGAAATAAAGAACCTGCCATGGAGAGGGGCTGGGGAAGGGGGAGGGAACCGGGGACGTTGGTGGTGGGAGATGGGCACTGGTGGAGGGACGGGTGCTAGAACACTGTACGACCAAAACCCAAATATGAACTTTTTAATTGTATATCTTTTTTATTTGTATATCTCAAGGTGGTATAATAAAATACTTAAAAAAAAGAAAAAAAAAGAGCTAAATAACTAGTAGCAATATCATACAATATCTAGACGTCTCTAGCCTCTAGAAAATGTACTTAAAAAAGGGTTCAGAACTTTTCAAGTATTGGCTCCAAATATTTAAAATTGAATTGATCAGATTATTACCACTGGGAGAGATAAACCTAACAGTTGTGTACTAGGTATATACATTTAGCATTAAACACCTACCAGAATGGGATGATATTTGAGAAGTTGAACATGAAGTAGGGATATTCTAAGATAAATTCATAGCTATAGGCACCAAGACCTTTTCTTTGCATATTTACTTGCTGTAGCTACAGAGAACTCCGTGGATCTGCCTGGATCTGTCTAGAAAAAATTTAATCTACAGCTGCTGTAAGTGAAAATTTCAAACTCTGTGGACCAGAGTATACAAAAAACATAAGTTTTTTGTTTCCTGAATGAACTACATTACTGTTATATCAATCTTTCCATTTTCTCTTGGGGCTAATCATTCACTCAGCTAGTTTTATTTTCAAAATATCAAATAAGTTCTAAAAAATTGACCTTTAGGGTATGTGCCATCTGTGAGTTATTTCCAGTGGGTGATAGTAACAACACTTCATACCTCCCTACTCCTCTGCTTGTCATTATAACAGACATATTTGCTAGGTTGTGCCATGGTAACACAGAACAGTAAAATCTCTGGCGCCTTAACCCAACATGTTTGTCAAACATACAACACGTTGAGTATGGACTGTTCAGAGTCTTGCTAATTATTATTACCCAGGAACCCAGGCTGTTGGTGTCCTTGTCTCAATTCAAATTCCATGATCATAGAGGCAAGGGAAGGCAGGTATAGCAGCTGTCATACAGACTCTTGAATCTTCTGTCCAAAAATAACATGCTCACTCCACCCTCCTGGCTGAGGTAGGTAACACTAGCAAATCTGTGTGCAATAGGCTAAAAATTTAGGCTCCTCCCAGGAGGCAGAGGCAAGGTAGGGACCAGAGGTCACTGAAAATTCTGAACTTGAATACAGTCAGCCACCTTTGTTTTCTGTGCCTTGGCCATGTGACAAGCCAGGCTGAGCCAAACAAGAGAGTACCACTTGGTAGTCTACCAGAAATGAACCCAGTGGCCTGATCTTGTTTGCCCCTTAGATTTCTAACCAACAGGCATGGAATCATTATGTATGAGCTAGTATCGTTATGTACCCTAGCTGAAAACTCTGACCACTTTAGGAAGAATTTAGAGGGAGGCAACTATGTGAGAAGAATTCACTATTTCAGGCGAACTCAAACAAAGACCTCATTTTGATGTGAAAGGACATATTTTGGGGGAGGGAGAAAGAAGCAAAGGAACATATTGTGTCTCAACATATCTGAAACCTCCAAATTAAGTGAGAAGGCCACAGCCAAATATCCTTAAAATGTCCGACCTGCAGATACACAAATATATATACTCTGATTAGTCACTTAGTGATGTCAGATTATGAAAATGGGGGGCTAGGAAAAATAGGACAGGGGTTCAAGCACTTGCCTTGTATGCAGGGAATCCTGGTCAAATTCCTTGATACCATAAATGGTCCCTGGGTACCACCAGAAGTGATTCCTTAGAAAGTCAGGAGTAAGCCCTAAGCACCATTTGGTGCGGTCCTAAAATTAAAAAAAAATAAATATTATCTCAATAACTTAGTGCTTTTACTTTGAAACACTAACTTGTTGATATCGATCCATTACTTATTACAAGATTCTGTTCAAAATTAACGTCTGAGAAATAAAATTCAGACAGCTCTTTATTCTGAAGTTTAATTTATTCTAGAATTTACCCTCTGTGTATATTTTATTTTGTGTATATATATATATTATCTTAATTTATCAAATTTTTATAAATGCTCATAAACAATTTGCTGTTTTGCTCTTTGAGATACACAGATTAGAATTGAGTAGGGAGATAGGTAACTCCAAGTTTGTGTCCTTTTGGCAGCAAGAAGAAACCCTGATTCAAACTGAAGTAATGAAGAAATTCATGAAGAAATTTATTACAATTTAATGCTTATTAAACTATAGAGCTCTATAGGTCTTTGATATAGACTCCAGAAATAGAATAAACTTCAAATTTAATTGAATCATGGAGCAAGGAAAGTCTCTTCAACAAATGGTGTTGGGAAAATTGGATAGCCACAGGCAAAAAAAAATGGAACTGTATCTCACACCATTTACAAAAGTTAATTTTGGTCAGGATTAGACCAGGATCCATCAAAATATACTGAGGAAAATATATGCACAATTTTCCAGGATCACTTGTCACTTGTCTTTCCGTTGTTCATCGATTTGCTCGAGTGGGCACCAGTAACATCTCCATTCGTTGGGAATGAGGTCCATTATTGTTACTGTTTTTGGCATATTGGATACACCACAGGTAGCTTGCCAGGCTCTGTCGTGGCTCTGGGTTCATCCCAGGGGTCCCAGTCTTTTTCTAAGTCAGACCATCAAACATCCAGGGCCCACGGACAGAGCCTTGGGTGTAGACAAGCCTATCTGTCTGCCACCTGCCAACATAGCCAGGCACCACAATCACACCTGCAACACCTCGAGGGGCAGTATAGACTACAATTACACATACAAAATTTAGATACTTAGAAGCAGACTAATAGCAAAGTGGGCAGCGTGCTTGCCTTACACGCAGCCAACCTGGGTTTGACACCCCACAGTCCACTAGGAATGATCTATCTGAGCATGAAGCCTGGAGTAACCCACAAAGAGAAGTATTGGCAATACTTTAGAGCATATGTTCTGCAAGCTGGAAGTTCAGGTTGAAGCCCCAGCACCCCCAAGTCCCTAAGCACTACAAGTGAGCTCTCTTTGAGCACAAAGCCAGAGTGGCTCAAAGCAAACAAGCCACGCTGGTCCATGGAGATGGCTGCATTGGTTCAGCACACGCCTACACCGAGAGGCTTAAGATGGGTCTCGGAAACTGCAGTGCTTCCCTTCCCTGCTGAGCTCCAAGGACCACTGAGTGCTGAGTGCTTCCCTTCCGTAAACCATGGTTTACGGCCCTGCTGAGCTCCAAGGACCACTGAGTTCGGCTCTCATAGAATAAAATAGTGGTGGGGGTCTAAAGAGGTAATAAAGCGGGTAGGGCACTTGCCTTGCACATGACTGACCTGGTCATTACCCAGCAGCCTATATGGTCCCCGTAGCTGACCAGAGTGATTCTTGACACGGCTGAGTGCAGAAAAAAAAATTCTCCAGGATATGGACTTCAAATGTATCTTCAGTGATTTGACACCCCTTGCAAAGAATAATGAAAAACAAAAATAAACAATTGGAACTATATCAAATTAAAAAATGGCTCTCATGGAAAAATAAGTTCAGGTTAAAATAAAAAGGCAAGAGAATTAAATGTTAAAAATACAATTTAATCAGAGGTTTGACAATATTATTGGAAATACAAATACTTTTCTTCTTCCCACATGCCATCCCTAGATGGTAGCTTCATTCTTGAACTAACAGAAAGATCAATACCTTTCTCCTTGTAGCTCCTGATGGATCAGCAAATTTAGTTCTGGAAGCCCTACTAAACACTTGGAAACTTAGCCAGTCACAGGTAGCACTATGAAGTAATAATGGGTAAGGGGAAGGAATTACCAGTGTTGACCTAGAATGGATGGTGAAAAATGACAGCTTTCACCACAATGGGCAACTAAAATAATATTTACTTATTTTTTATGTTACTCGATCATTTCTGTTCTTTAGCCTGTAATAGACTGAAAGAATAATGATAAAAAAGAATCTCCCCGGCTTTATAATTTACAAGTTGGGTAATAATACTTCATAGCATTGTTGACAGGACTGATTAAGGAAATGCAATGAATACCCAGCAACTTGGCTGGAATCATGTTGAGCAAAATAGAGGCAGGAGTACAAATACTGGTGATCTCACTCACCTATGGTATATAGAAAGACAAATAAAAATATAGACCAAATCAATTGATAATATACTTTGTGCACTAGACTATAGACCTGAGAAGACCAGGTTGTAGGGGAGAGAGTAGTAGGAGGGAGGGAAGACAATGAGATGGGCAGGCAATAGCATAAGGGTTGAGGGTCTAGGGCATGGTGGTTATAGTAAAGATATGTGGGATAACAGCATGTACCAAAACCAAAATTGACAACTAACATAAAGTGGTAGGATGCTGGGGAGGAAGATTAGACTTAAAATAGCATAAGGACAGGGGTGGAGGAGGATCACGGGAACTTTGGTGGCAGTGTTATGCAGTAACTTTGTACATTAATACTATAGTATATACATATATACTACTACACTATATTCTATGCTATAGTATTAATATTATATATTTTAATATATAAACTCAAGCACTGTTGTAACCTTATTAAACTATAAAGAAAGAAGGAAGGAAGGGAAGGAAAGGAAGGGAAGGAAAGGAAGGAAAGGAAGGGAAGGAAGGGAAGGAAGGGAAGGAAGGGAAGGAAGGAAGGAAGGAAGGAAGGAAGGAAGGAAGGAAGGAAGGAAGGAAGGAAGGAAGGAAGGAAGGAAGGAAGGAAGGAAGGAAGGAAGGAAGGAAGGAAGGAAGGAAGGAAGGAAGGAAGGAAGGGAAGGAAGGAAGGAAGGGGAAGGAAGGAAGGAAGGAAGGAAGGAAGGAAGGAAGGAAAGGGTGGGTAAGGTGAGAAGGAAAGAAAAATAAGACAGAAAAATAATTAAGAAAGTGAGAGAAAAGAGCATTGAATGCCCATCACATTATGGTCATTCCACAAATAATGATTTTATTTAGCAAATAAAATATTGATATCCCTAAAAATCTAATAGGAAGGAAGGAAGTTACTTTTTTTACAAAGAAAATTAATTTGTTTTGTCATTGATACTCCTTTAACTTAATTCCTTTGAAGTCATATTTTGAACTGAAAATGGCTTCATCATTTCAAGACATATTTCCAAAGGGGCCATTATGTTAGGATTGTTATGTGTGCCCTTGTCACCATTAGCTGTTATTTGCATCCAAAGAGGAAAATATATCATTTAAATTCCAGATGCTAACCATATAACGTCTCTTTCTATGGGCACAGGCATGTTTCCTTGTTGTTCAGCTCTACTCTGACTGTGTTTCACAAATCACCAGTACATAAAGTATTACCATTTTAAACAAATAATTTTTCCAATGTGTCTTCATGACCTCTTTGGGGCAGGATGCAATGACCAGTGGGTCAAATAAGCAAACTAATCTACTCTACTGCCTGTACTCCCTCAAAAATTATTCCTGCACTTTACATGTAGAGAGTAGAGGAAAACATTCCTTGTGAGTAGGTAGAAATCATGCTTAGTAACTTCTGTGGAATATACTGCTATGTCGATAATAACCATTGATATTGCAGCAGCAGGGTCAATTCCTTTAGAAAAGAAAGCACCACAAATGCAAATGGCAAATATTTATAATTGACTAGAAAGTAAATAAATGTATTGCCTGCCTACTAAAAAGATACACAACTGACTTAGGTTATGAAAACTTACATGATTTGAAAAGCCAGAATCTAAGTCTTCTCACCAAATGATTCTATTATTACCTTAACACAGCCACAGCCAATTTAAATAAGTCATATTCCCAAAGTTATTGCCATGTAAATGGTGTAGACACATATTTCTATTATTTCTCCAACCCTACATATAGGGCTAAAGAAAAAATATTTGCCAACTCTCCATATAGGATTGAAGAAAATAAAATTTGCTAGTGGCTGGAGTTATCAAAAATCTCCCAAAGATCTAAAGCAGTGACCACATATCCTAAGAACTAAAACCACAAACTTTCCTTTCCGTGTGATAAACAATTTACAGACCAAACATTCCTTCTGTTTATCAACTTCATTGAGAAATATTTATGTGAAACTATACTGTTTTTTTTCATCCACATTAAATAATAATGGAACCAGGCAAAAATCTTTAGCTACTTGATCCAGGAAATAGTTGCAAGGAGGAAATAAGACTATAAAACAATGTAAGTATTTATTTTGGAAACTTAACAGTTTCCACATATATGTACACCTGACATGAACATCACCTGATGTTATATAAACTATTCTGTCCTCAAGTCTGCCAATACCACTTAAAAATCATTTTGCTCTGCCCCTCAACCTAATAAATATCCTCCCTGACTTCGATTCTAAATCTGTTAAGACTTTGTCAAGATTGGGTTCTCCCTCACTGCAGTAAGTCTAATAAACCTTAGCTCTATTTGACCAACAGACTTTTCTAGTATTCTTTTGAAGTGTTGACTGCTGACAGCTCTTTTCCTATGGAGAAATCTCTCAGAGAATACCACAAAGAAGGATAAAATCTTCCCAATCCTCATTCCCAATAAGTTCTCATTTCTCAGGCATGCATAACTAGTAAATGGTTATTGTTTTCTACAAGTCAGGCTCTACATCAAGGATTATATCTAAGAGTCCTATAGAAAGCATGTCCTTATGAGGATCTTGGAGACAGAAGAAAAGTTGAGAAGCAAATGAACATAAGCCCCCTGGATCAAAATGACGCTACAAGCATAGTGCCCAAAAAAGCCCAGAGATGGGTATTCCTGAGCGTGGGGGAGATGGACAAATTTCCGGAACCAACTGCTTATCACTTTCCCTCTCCTTCAAGATCTCCTTCAAGGTCTCCCTGGGTGCTCCTTCTCAGCCCTCTTCCCATCCTGCATCTGAAGCCAAAACCTGGCCACATTTCAAGAATATACTTGAGGAGTTTGCTTTTGTGTTCAACCTGCAGGAGACAATAAAAGATGTGTGAAGAAAAATCCAATTAAGTATTCAAAGGATTATAAGGACTAGCAGAGACCCAAATTGCTATTCTTTTGTCACTAACCTCTGTCCTTCCTTACTGTCATTTGAATTCTGCCCAATCACAAGCAAGAGCTATTTGTTCACTTGGATGCTTGTTTCTTGAAATGCCAAGGTTTCATCAAAGACTTTCCATGTGGCATACAGAAATCCCTTTGAATAGAACTTCTTTATTTATTCTTAAGAAGCGACCAACAATTAAAAATCTCCACAGTTTCATGGGAATGAAATATAAAATGTCAAAAAGCAGATCCAGAGACACTTCCAGAATTTCTCCTCCTCTGAGCTTGTGAGCAAAAGGACAAAGTAATTAAAGAAAACCAAACACCAGCAGAGTGTAAAATTCCCTCCCCACGTAGTGTTGCTCCTCATAGTACCACCCACTATCCCTAGCAAGTCGTAGAAACTTTTCTTTCATTGCCTCACCCTTGCCCATTTGTACTATTTCACTGTGGGATTTAAATACCACTCCTCCGATCTGATCCGTGGCTCAGCTCTGCTACTTATTAACAGTGTGGATAAGTTTGTACCTTGGTTTCACCCATAATGATGAGGCTGTTCATTCTAACTAGCTAAAGACTTTGATGTTCTCCTACAATTAATAACATATAATATATAATATATATAATGTTTAGGCAAGACAAAATATGCTCATGCTTCAAAAATAATATAAATACCTTAGCCCAGCAGAAGTTTCTTTTCTTTTTTTTTTTTTTTTTTTTTGCTTTTTTTGGGTCACACCCTGCAACACTGAGGGGTTACTCCCGGCTCTTTGCTCAGGACTTACTCCTGGCGGTGCTTGGGGACCATATGAGATGCCGGGATCGAACCCGGGTCAGCCGCATGCAAGGCAAATGCCCTACCCGCTGTGCTATCACTCCAGCCCCAGAAGTTTCTTTCTTATTCATGCTTTATGTACAAGATCACTAACTTCTCAATATACACTTGTGCAATGAAAATATAAATGTGGCAAGGGTAATAGGCTTTTAAAGATTCTACCCAGAGCAGTTTCACTCATATTGCCTTCGTCAATGCATGCCCACATTCCTTGGGGTTGGGTAAATATATATTACATGTGATGTCCCAGAATATAGAGAAAATATACCATGTTTTTAAATAGAATATCCTAGAGCCTAAATATTAGCAACAGCAGCAGTACCACTGTCAGTCACAGGATATCAGAATTAGGAAGTACAAGAGCTATGCTATGTCCCATTCACTTATCCACAAGGTACTTACAATCATTATTTATTGGCTGCTTTCATGTCTAATAATTTCTCTGATCTGTGTCTTCCTAGAAAGGTGCTGCTAAATCATTGAAATTTCCCCAGTGGACCAGGGCCACCACATCTTAGCTTAAGTAGTGAGGTAACACATAGTGAGACTCTAGAAAGTGAATGATGAGCCAGAGAGATAATACAGCAAATAAGGCACTTACCTTGCTTTCAACCAACCCAAGTTCTATCCCCAGCATCCTATATGGTCCCTGGAGTGCAGCCATGAGTGCACAGCCAGAAGTAACCCCTAATCATCACCAGGTGGCCCAAAAAAAGAGAGTCTCATGACATAAGCTGTACTAGAAAAGCCACTTCTGTGATTAGAGGGTTTAGTTTTTAATCCATAAAATATCAGCCCAGTCCCTGGAGAAGGGAAAGGCTGGAGATTGAGTTCCAGATCCTGACCTACATTCAGTTACTCTTGCCAAAGGGATAAAACCCCAGTAAGAACTCTGGATGCAAATGGGAGAATCAGCTTTCCTGACTGGCCACCAGGTATTGCTACAGAGTGATATGTTCTGTTTCTCCTAAGAATTGCTCTGATTCTCTCTGATTCTCCCTCCTAAATCCCACTTAATTCTATCTTTGACTATAGAAGCTTCATTTTGATTATAACACTTTCCTGAATTCTTTGACTTAGTCTGTCAAATTTGAATGGAAGAAGCACCACCCCCCCAGCCCCGCCAAAGTTAGAGCTAGTTTTTCTCAGAAGTCTGGATGGCCTTGGAACCTCCAGGTTACAGCTGATGTTAGAGTGAAGTTGCACTGTTATCTTCACAAGCTCCACGTAGTGCGAGAATCACACTGTAGTGGGTATAATATATGCCAGGCACCAGTGACATAACAGTAATAAAATAAACACAGCTTCTGATCCCTCTAGTCAAAAGAAGAGCCATTTAGCCTCTGTCTAACACCATGTACAAAAAATCAGATCAAAATGGATTAAAGATCTCCATATCACACCTGAATCCATAAATTTAGTAAATCAAAGAAAATATAGGAAAAATCCTTGAACATCGGGGCTAAAGGTAACTTCAAAGATGTAACACCACTAACAAAGCAACAGGAAGCAACGATAAACATATGGGACTACATGAAACTAAAAAGCTTCTGCATCTCAAAAGAAACAATGACCAAGATACAGACAGTCCACAGAATAGGAAAGAATATTTACCCAATACCCATCTGATAAGGGGTTAATATCCAGGATCTATCAGGCACTGGTAGAACTTTACAAAAAAGAAAACAGCCAACCCCATCAAAAAATGGGGAGAAGAAATGAACAGAAACTTCAACAAGGAAGAAATTTAATGGCCAAAAGGCATATGAAAAAATGCTCATCATCACTAATCATCAGAGAGATGCAAATCAAAACAGCAATGAGATATCATCTCACACCATAGAGACTGGCTCATATGCAAAAGAGCAAGGACAACAAATGCTGGCGTGGATGCTGGGAGAGACTTTCATTCATTGATGGTGGGAAAGTCTACTGGTACAGACTTTTTGGAAAACAACATGGACATTCCTCCAAAGACTAGAAATTGAGCTCCCATTTGACCCAGCAAAACCACTCCTGGGGATATACCCTGGGAAGCCAAAAAACACACAGCAGCAACACCATCTGCACTTTTATTTTCATAGCAGCACTATTCACAATAGCCAGAATCTGGAAACAGCCAGTGTGCCCGAGAACTGATGTCTGGATAAAGAAACTTTAGTACATCTACACAATGGAATACTATGTAACTGTTAGGAAAAATGAAGTTGTGAAATTTGCCTATAAATGAATGGACATGGAGAGGATCATGTCAAGTAAATTAGCCAGAAGGAAAAGGAAAGATATAGAATGACTGCATTTATTGCGCATGACATAAATATATGGATGTATGCATATATGTATGTATATGTGTATATATCTATGTATATATATACATACATATATACATATATAAATAGTAGTTATATATGAATATATATGAATACATATATGAATATATATGAATACTTATATGTATGTATATATACAGATATATATGTATGTATATATGAACATACATATATACATACACATATGTGTATTCATATATATTCATATATGTATTCATATATATTCATATATGTATTCATATATAAATATATAAATATATATTCATATATAAATATATTTATATATATATATAAAACAATACCAATATCCAAGGTCAGGCAAAACATGTATCAGGAGATCTTGTCAAATGTGGAATCTACCACAAGCGTGTGGGAGTCAGAGGTTAGGTAAAACAATGTGCTAATAATCGTTGAAAAATGATAATACCAGTTTAGAACTGAGCATTGAATATAGGGCAAAAAATACACATGATAACCTCTAAATGTATGTATTGCAATCCACAATATGTAAGAGAAGGAAGAGAGAAAGAGAGACAGAGAGAAAAAAGAGAGGGAGAAGAGATGAAACTGCCATAGAGGCAAGCTAGGGAGGGGGGGAGGAATTGGGGACATTAGTGGTGGGAGATGGGCACTGTTGGGGGATGGGTGCTGGAGCACTGTATGACCGAAATGCAAGCATGAAAATCTTTGTAATTGTATATCTCATGGTGATATAATAAAAATATTTTTTAATAAAAGAAGAGCCATTTAAAAATTAGTTTATTTTAGAAACCTAATACAAATTTCATTTTAAACTGAATATTTGGAGGCGGGGGCAGGGCTATACCTGGCCAGTATACAGGAATGACCATGACCCCTGTTCCAAAATGACTATGTTCAAAGGTACATATATGGTGGCAGGGATTTAAGTCCAGATTGGTCATAGCTGCTTCAGCAAAAACACAAGGCAAGAACTTTCTTCTGGACTGTTTCACTGTCACTGTAAACTAAATACTTTTAATGAAAAGAGACAAGAGTTACAGGAAAGAACTGACTACAGACTAAATTTTGTATGTGACTAATTTTTATAGGGTGGCTATGAGACTAAATTTTGCCCAAAGCTGTAATGTTTTCTTCAATGACTGTATTATGTCTCTGACTTTGAAAAATTCCAGATTTGGCACTAATATCTAAATTTGGAGCTTCTCTTAAAAATGATTAACTTTTGTAGTTCAATATCCAAACTTGCTGTAAAGCAGCTGCCAGTTCAGAGTCGCATGCCTTCTATTGTTTGCCACAATTCCTGCCCACTGCCATCACTAATTCAGGTCACCTAGCTTCCCTGGGTTCACTAGACACTGAATTACTTGCCTTTTATTTAAACCAGACTGTTCTTAAAATGTAGTAATGCCCACAGAGAGGAAATAATTTGCTCACATTCAAAGAGCAAGTTTAGAGCAAAAGCTAAGACTAGAATGTTGTCTGAGACCCTATTCAGAAGTTTCTTTCCTCACAAAAAGTCATAGTCAAGACTATTCTGGGGGGATGGGCCTGGAGCCATAGCACAGTGGGTAGGGTGTTTGCCTTGCAGCGGCCAACCCAGGTTCGATCCTGGGTATCCCATATGGTCCCCCAAGCACTGGCAGGAATAATTCCTGAACAAAGAGCCAGGAGTAACCCCTGAGCATTGCCAGGTGTGACCCAAAAAAAGAAAAAAAAAAGACTATTCTGGCCCTTTTTTCTCTCTTTGAAGGAGCAAATATTCTGTAGGACTCTTTGTCCCTGTGGGCGTTTTGATCTGGCTTAGGATGCTCTACAGGATCATCAGACTTTAGTCTTTCACTTCCTCTCATTCATAACAGTGGATCTCTCTTTTTTTAACATTTTATTATACCACCGTGAGATATACAATTACAACGTTGTTCACGCTTGGGGGTTTCGGTCACACAGTGTTCCAGCACCCGTCCCTCCACCAGTGCCCCTCAGCCACCACCCATGTCCCCACTCCCTCCCCCTCCCACACATCCTGCCTAAATGGCAGGTTCTTTATCTCCTCTCCTCTCCCTCTCTCTCTCTCCTCCTTCTCCCACACATTGTGGGTTGCACTCACTCACACTTAGAAGCCATCATTTGCATTTTTTGTCTGTATTTAATGCTCAGTTCTATGTTAGTATCAGAACCTTAGACATTTTATTCACACATGTTCCCTTCTCTATCTAAACTAACCTCTGACTCCGACACGCTTTGTGGTAATTTCCACTTTCGTAAGATCACCTATATATTTATGTCATGCAAATAAATGTATGCCTTCTCTCTTTCCTTCTGACTAAATTTCACTCAACATGATTCTTTCCATATCCATCCATTTACAGGAAAATTTCATAACTTCATTTTTTCTGACAGCTGCATAGTATTCCATTGTGTAGATGTACCGACAGTGGATCTCTCTTAATGTAATTTTTGACCACTCATCCCTATTGGTCACTTAAATCAGATATATGCCGGCAGCATGAGGGAGCGGATGTGGTCCACATTACTCTCTTTGCGACAAATAGAAAATCAGGGAAGAAATATAGGGGAGCGAGGCAGTACAGAACGCAATAGTTTTCAGATGTTGCACAACGGGCAGCTCAGAACTCTGAACGCTGGGAGAAGAGAAACCAAAGAGGAATGACCTGTGTTTGGTCACTCTTTCTGCCCAGAGATGATTCCAAACTGGCAAGTGGGTGAGGAGCGAAACAGAGCCTGGCCGTCTTACTGAGTTAACGCAGACAGATATTAGAGCTGAAGTGGGTTGCAGAAAGCTAGAATTTTCAGAGCAGCTTATTCAAAGGAGAAACTGTACAGAAAAAAAGCAACCCGAACAGAAACTTCACAGAATGTTAAGAAATTTCGCTGTCAAGTAAAAAAGAAGTCGCCCTAAGGAAATTTTAAATGATTCTTCAGAAAGTTGAAACTAATCTACAAGAAGCTCAACTACCTTTAGAAAGGTCAATGTTCAACATTCCTTTTAAAAAATAAGTAAAAAAAAACAGTGATGGACTAAATAATATTTACCATGTTTGTTGCTTATTCAAAACATAAACCTAGAGGTAGAGCAATAGTACAGGAGATGGAG
The DNA here is from genome assembly GCA_021461705.1 of Cryptotis parvus. NCBI lineage: Eukaryota > Metazoa > Chordata > Mammalia > Eulipotyphla > Soricidae > Cryptotis > Cryptotis parvus. Next base: position 20,449 of record JAJIBD010034743.1, read on the forward strand.
CACTTGCTCTCCACACTGCTGACCTGGGTTTGCTCCCCCCATACTGTATAGTTTTCCCAAGCAATAGTGATCCCTAAGTGCAAGGTCAAGAAGAGCCCTGTGATATAATGATTACCCTTAAATGTATGTATGACAAGTCACAATGTATATATGAGAGAGAGAGAGAAGAGAGGAAAGTGCCTTGCTATACATCAGGCTGGGAAGGGGGAAGGAATCTGGGGGCATTGGTGGGAAAAATGTGCACTGGTGGAGGGAAAAAGTTCTGGAACACTGTATTATTGAAACCCAATGATGTACATCTTTTAATTGTATATCTCATGGTGGTACCAATAAAATTTTTTAAAAAAGAATAGCCCTGAGCATCACTGGGTATAGCCCCCAAAAAAAAAAATCACCCCAAAACCAAAAAAAAAATACTAGCATACATAGTAACAAGTGAAAACAATGGCTCCCATCACCACATGAAAACCTGTTAAAGTGATCAATCCAAAGGGACCAGAGAGAGAGTACTGGTGCTTGTCTTGCATACATTCAACTTTGGGTTAATTTCCAACACACAGTGTTCCCCAAACATTATAGGCTGCAGCCTGAGCCCTAGGCACCACTGAAGCCAGAGCAGCCCATGTTGTTGGCCCTAGCAAATGAACTACTAACATGGTTAGTGAATCACCTGTAGAGTCCCCTGGGTCTCCCCAACCACTATTGCATGATAACCCCCTCCCCCCAAAGAAATAGACAAAACTGACACACCGGCCTGACTCCATCTCAGGTACCCTACCTCCCTGGGGTGTGCAGCTGGCCAGGCGGCGCCTGGGGCCGTGGTAGAGCCCCCAGGTCTCGGCAGAAGGTGGAACTACAACCCCCAGAAGTCCGAGCGGAACCGAAGTAAACGGTCATTTTGAACTCTCACACCGGCCTGACTCCACTCTCAGGTACCCAACCTCCCTGGGGTGTGTGGTTGGCTGGGCAGGCGGCCGCGTTTAGCAGCCAGCTTATTAATAGAAAAACTAGGAAATTCAACACCAAGGGAAGGTAATACCCTCAAGAAAAAAAGAAACAGTACACCAGAGGAATCTATCCCTGAACACCACAACACCATGGGGAAACAACGCAGATCCCCAGCTCGAAGAACAGATATGAAGGAATCGACCCTGAAGACTCAAAAAAAAGAATACAGATGTGCATGATCTCTCTGACAATGAAATCAGAGAAGAAATTGGTAGGATGTTTAAGGAGCTCAACGAAAAAATTGAGCAGATGTCCAATAAAAAATACAGGAGAACATAAACGAAGCAGTTGAAAGGGCAGTCAATAAACTAACGGGAGGAAATGAGAGCAGAAATGAGAACCATGCAAATAGAAATATCATCGCTTAAAAACTCAGTAGACGAAATGAAAAACACAATCGGGGCTCTGAATAGTAGGATGACAGCAGCGGAAGAGAGAATCAGTGAGACTGAAGATGAGCTGCAGAAAGCACTCAGAGATCTACATAAGATGGAAAAAGACCGGAAAATGGATCAGCAACGAAACAGAGAACAATGGGATGAAGCCAGGCGGAACAACATAAGAATCATAAGAGTCCCAGAGGGACAAGAAAGTAACCCCAAGGAAATTAAAACAGTTAAAAACATCCTGGCTGAAAAGTTCCCGAGTTAAAGGACGAAGGCATCCAGATCCAAGAAGCCCGACGCCGTACCAGCAAGAAGAGACCCTAAATAGAAAGACCCCAAGACACATCCTAGTCAAAGTAATGGATGCCATAGACAGAGACATAATTCTTCAGGCAGCAAGATCAAAGAAGGAAATTGTATACAAAGGAGCATCCATTCGACTTTCAGCAGACTTCTCAGAAGACACCCTCCAAGCCCGAAGGCAGTGGTGGGATATAGTAAAAAAACTTAATGAAATGAATGCCTCAGCAAGAATTCTTTATCCGGCTAAACTCTCGCTCAGATTTGAAGGACAGATATACAACTTCTTGGATAAACAACAGCTTAGGAACTTTTGTAAAATCAAAAACCAACCTTAAAAGAAGGGACTGAAAGATCTACTATAAGACGAGACATAACCCAAAAGAACAACCAACCTATTCAGAAAGATGGCACAAAATCCCATGACAATAACTCTCTCAATGTCAATGGTCTAAATGCACCAGTTAAGAGACACAGAGTGGCACAATGGATCAAAAAATTGAATCCGACATTCTGCTGCCCGCAAGAAAACACACCTGAACAATCGGAGCAAAGACAGGCTCAAAATAAAAGGCTGGAAAACAATCCTTCATTCAAACAACCCATCCAAAAAGGCTGGGGTAGCCATACTGGTATCTGACAACATAGACTTCAGGCTGAAGAAGGTCAGAAGGGACAGTGAAGGTCACTTCTTAATAGTCAAGGGATGCATATATCAGGAAGAAATCACGCTAATAAACATATATGCACCCAACGAGGGGCCAGCAAAATACCTAAAACAACTACTAATAGACTTCAAAGAAGACATTGACAGCAACACAATTGTAGTTGGAGACTTCAACACTGCTCTATCAACCCTGGATAGATCAACAAGATTGAAACTTACCAAGGAAATACTGGCCCTAAAAAGAAGAGATGGAAGAAAGAGGGCTGGTAGACATATACAGGGCATTTCATCCCCAAAAAGCTGAATACACTTTCTTCTCCAGTGCACATGGAACATACCCAAAAATAGATCACATGCTGAGCCATAAATCATACCTCCATAAAATCAAGAAGATAGAAATTGTGCCAACTATCTTTTCAGACCATGAGGCACTGAAAATAGAAGCTAATTGTACACCAAAAACGGAGACCAATACCAAGTACCTGGAAACTAAACAGCTCACTGCTGAACAACCAGCAAGTCATAAAAGAAATCAAAGAGGAAATCCAAAGATTCCTGGAAACAAATGAGACTGAAGACATGAATTACCAGAACTTGTGGGATACAGCAAAAAGCAGTGTTAAGAGGCAAGTTCATAGCTCTTCAAGCATTCATCAGAAAAGAAGAAAAGGCCATCATAAACAGTCTGACTTCACAACTTAAGATCTTAGAGAGTGATCAAAAAAAAGGAGCCCAACCCAAGCAGAAAGAAAAGAAATAATAAAACTTAGAGCAGAAATCAATGAGATGGAATGTCAAAAAACAATCCAGAAGATCAACAAAACCAAAAGCTGGTTCTTTGAAAAAAATAAACAAGATTGACAAACCACTTGCAAGACTTGTAAGAAAAGGAAAAAGAGAGAACCCAAATAAATAGAATCAGAAAATGAAAACGGGACATCACAACAGAAACCACAGAAATTCAAAAGATCATCAGAGATTACTATGAGAGCCTGTACGCCACAAAACAAGAAAAACCTAGAAGAAATGGACAAATTCCTGAATTCCTATAGCTTCCCAAGTCTGCAACAAGAAGATTTGGAATACCTCAACAAACCTATCTCCATCGAGGAAATAGAATCGGTAATCAAAAGTCTCCCCAAACACAAAAAGCCCAGGTCCAGATGGATTCACCAGTGAATTCTACAAAACCTTTAAAGAGGACCTACTCCCATTCTTTTTAAGCTCTTCCGGCAAATTGAAGAAACAAAAACACTCCCCAAATAGCTTTTACGAGGCACATATCACCCTGATACCCAAAGCAGACAAAGATGCCACAAAAAAAGGAAAACTACAGACCAATCTCCCTGATGAATACAGATGCTAAGATCTTCAACAAAATACTAGCAAATAGAATCCAAAGAGTCATCAAAAAGATTATACACCATGACCAAGTGGGATTCATCCCGGGAATGCAAGGATGGTTCAACATCCGCAAGTCAATCAACATAATACATCATATCAACAAAAAAGAAAAATAAAAACCATATGATCATATCAATAGATGCAGAGAAGGCATTTGACAAGATTCAACACCCGTTCATGATGAAAAGCTCTCCGTAAAATGGGGATTGAAGGAACCTTCCTCAAGATAATCCAGGCCATCTACTACAAGCCCACAGCGAGCATCATTCTCAATGGGGGAAAACTGAAAGCCTTCCCCTTAAGATCAGGGACAAGACAAGGCTGCCCACTCTCACCACTTCTATTCAATATAGTACTGGAAGTACTTGCCATAGCAATCAGGGAAGAAAAAAGACATTAAGGGCATCCAGATAGGAAGGGAAGAAGCCAAGTTATCACTATTTGCAGATGACATGATATTATACCTGAAAACCCGAAACTCTCTACCAAGAGGCTCCTAGAAATAATACATTCCTATAGCAGAGTAGCAGGGTACAAAAATCAATACCCAAAAAGTCAATGGCCTTCCTATATGCAAACAGCGAAAAGAGAAGAAAGGGACATTAAAGAAACTATCCCATTCACAATTGCGCCACAGAAAATCAAATACCTAGGAATCAGTTTGACAAAGAATGTAAAGGATCTCTACAAAGAAAACTACAAAACGTTACTTCAGGAAATAAAAAGAAGACCTGAGGAAATGGAGACATATTCCCTGCTCATGGATCGGAAGGATTAACATTATCAAAATGGTAATACCCCTAGAGCTTTATACAGATTCAATGCGGTCCCTATAAAGATACCCATGATGTTCTTCAAAGAAATTGAACAAACACTCCTCAAATTTGTATGGAATAATAAAACCCCACGAATAGCTAAAGCAACCCTTGGGAAAAAGAAGATGGGAGGTATCACTTTCCCCAACCTCAAGCTCTACTACAGAGCAGTTGTAATTAAGACAGTGTGGTATTGGTATAGAGACAGACCTGTAGACCTATGGAATAGAACTGAGTATCCTGAAACACACTCTCAAATATACAACCACTTAATCTTCGATAAAGGAGCAAAATATATTAAGTGGAGCAAAGAAAGCCTCTTCAACAAATGGTGCTGGGAAAACTGGGCAGCTACATGTAAAAATGAACTTAGACCTCCTTCTAACGCCATGCACAAAAGTCAGATCAAAATGGATTCTAGATCTCAACATCAGACATGAATCTATAAGGTACATCGAAGAAAACATAGGAGAAACGCTCTACGACATCGGAAACGAAAAGTATCTTTAAAGATGACACACCACTGACCAAGCAAATGGAAGCAAAGATAAACAAATGGGATTATATAAAACTAAAAAAAGCTTCTGCACCTCAAAAGAAACGGTGACCAAGATACAAAGACAATCCACAGAGTGGGAAAGGATATTCACCCAATACCCATCTGACAAGGGGTTAATATCCAGGATATATCAGGCACTGGTAGCACTCCACAAGAAAAAAACAGCCAACCCCATCAAAAAATGGGGAGAAGAAATGAACAGAAGCTTCCAAAAAAGAAGAAATTCGAATGGCCAAAAGGCATATGAAAAGTGCTTCTCTCATCTTTAATCATCAGGGAGATGCAAATCAAAACAACAATGAGGTACCATCTCACACCACAGAGACTGGCACACATCCAAAACAGCAAGAACAACCAGTGCTGGCGTGGATGTGGGGGAAAAAAGGGTCTCTGATCCACTGTTGGTGGGAGTGCCGACTGGTCCAGCCCTTTTGGAAAACAATATGGGCATTCCTCCCAAAACTAGATATTGAGCTCCCATTTGATCCAGCAATAGCACTCCTGGGAATATACCCTAGAGACTGAAAAACACATAGCAGAAACACTATCTGTACTTCTTTATTCATCTCTGCGCTATTCACTATAGCTAGAATCTGGAAACAACCTAAATGCCCGAGAACAAAGG
>JAJIBD010034744.1:0-20414 GCA_021461705.1 Cryptotis parvus
GAAAATTAATTTGTTTTGTCATTGATACTCCTTTAATTCTTTGCAGTCATATTTTGAACTGAAAATGTTCATCATTTGAAACATATTTCCAAAGGCCATTATGTTAGGATTGTTATGTGTGCCCCTTGTCACCATTAGCTGTTATTTGCATCAAAGGAAAATATATCATTTTAAATTCCAGATGCTAACCATATAACGTCTCTTTCTATAGACTCAGGCATGTTTTCCTTGTTTCAGCTCCCTCTGACTGTGTTTTCTGGAATCACCAGTACGCAAAGTATTACCATTTTAAACAAATAATTTTCCAATGTGTCTTCATGACCTCTTTGGGGCAGGATCCTAAAATAACCATTGGAGTCAAATAAACAAACTAATCTACTCTGCCTGTATATAAAAATTATTCCTGCACTTTACATGTAAGTGAGGGAAAACATTCCTTGTGAGGTAGGTGAAATCATGCTTGGCTAACTTACAAAATGGAATATACTGCTATGTAATAACCATTGATATTGCAGCGGCAGGAGGTCAATTCTTTGAAAGAAAGCACCACAAATGCAAATGGCTGATATTTAATGTGACTAGAAAGTAAATAAATGTATTGTTTGCCTACTAAAAGATACACAACTGACTTAGGTTATGAAAACTTGCATGATTTGAAAAGCCAGAATCTAAGTCTTCTCATAAATGATTCTATTACTACCTTAACACAGCCACAGCCAATTTAAATAAAGTCATATTTCAAAGTTATTGCCACGTGAATGGGTGTAGACATATATTCTATTATTTCTCCAACCCTACACATAGGGCTAAAAGGAAAAAATATTTGCCAACCCTCTCCATATAGGATTGAAGAAAATAAAATTTGCTAGTGGCTGGAGTTATCAAAATCTCCCAAAGATCTAAAGCAGTGACCACATATCCTAAGAATAAAACCACAAACTTTCCTTTCCGTGTGATAAACAATTTACAGACCAAACATTCCCTTCTGTTTAACAACTTTATTTAGAAATATTTATGTGAAACTATACTGTTTTTTTTCATCCATTAAATAATAATGGAACCGGGCAAAAATCTTTAGCTTCACTGATCCGGAAATAGTTGCAAGGAGGAAATAAGACTATAAAACAATGTAAGTATTTATTTTGGAAACTTAACAGTTTCAACATATAGGTACACCCTGACATGAACATCACCTGATGTTATATAAACTATTCTGTCCTCAAGTCTGCCAATACCACTTAAAAATCATTTTGCTCTGTCCCCAACCCAATAAATATCCTCCCTGACTTCGATTCTAAATCTGCTAAGACTTTGTCAAGATTGGGTTCTCCTCACTGCAGTAAGTCTAATAAACTTAGCTCTATTTGACCAACAGACTTTTCTAGTATTCTTTTGAAGTGTTGACTGCTTACAGTTCTTTTCCTATGGAGAAATCTCTCGAGAATACCACAAAGAAGGATAAAATCTTCCCAATCCTCATTCCTAATAAGTTTTCATTTCTCAGGCATGCATAACTAGTAAATGGTTATTGTTTTCTAAAAAAGTCAGGCTCTACATCAAGGATTATATCCCCAAGAGTCCTATAGAAAGCATGTCCTATGAGGATCTTGGAGACAGAAGAAAAATTGAGAAGCAAATGAACATAAGTCCCCTGGATCAAAATGACTGCTACAAGCATAGTGCCCAAAAAGCCCAGAGTGGTATTCCTACGTGGGGATGGAGCAAATTTCCCGAACCAACTGCTTATCACTTTCCCTCTCCTTCAAGATCTCCTTCAAAGTCTCCTAGGTGCTCCTTCTCAGCCCTCTTCCCATCCCCCATCTGCCAGAAAAACCGGCCACATTTCAAGAATATACTTGAGGAGTTTGCTTTTGTGTTCAACCTGCAGGAGACAATAAAAGATGTGTGAAGAAAAATCCAATTAAGTATTCAAAGGATATAAGACTAGCAGAGACCAAATTGCTTTTTTTTGTCACTAACCTCTGTCCTTCCTTACTGTCATTTGAATTCTGCCCAATCACAAGCAAGAGCTATTTGTTCACTTGGATGCTTGTTTCTTGAAATGCCAAGGTTTCATCAAAGACTTTCCATGTGGCATACAGAAATCCCTTTGAATAGAACTTTTTATTTATTCTTAAGAGTGACCAACAATTAAAAATCTCCACAGTTTCATGGGAATGAAATATAAAATGTCAAAAGCAGATCCAGAGACACTTCCAGAATTTCTCCTCCTCGAGCTTGTAAGCCAAAGGACAAAGTAATTAAAGAAAACCAAACACCAGCAGAGTGTAAAATTCCCTCCCACGTAGTGTTGCTCCTCATGGTACCACCCACTATCCCTAGAGTCATAGAAAACTTATTTCATTTGCCTCACCCTTGCCCATTTGTACTATTTCACTGTGGGATTTAAATGCCAATCCTCCGATCTGACCGTGGCTCAGCTCTGCTACTTATTAACAGTGTCCCATAATGGATGAGGCTGTTCATTCTAACTAGCTAAAGACTTTGATGTTCTCCTACAATTAATAACATATAATATATAAATATATAATGTTTAGGCAAGACAAAATATGCTCATGCTTCAAAAATAATCTAAATACCTTAGCCCAGCAGAAGTTTCTTTCTTTTTTTTTTTTTTTTTTTTTTTTTTGCTTTTTTGGATCACACCCTGCAACACTGAGGGGTTACTCCTGGCTCTTTGCTCAGGACTTACTCCTGGCGTGCTTGGGGACCATATGGGATACGGGGATCGAACCAGGTCAGCCACATGCAAGGCAAATGCCCTACCCACTGTGCTATCACTCCAGCCCCAGAAGTTTCTTTCTTATTCATGCTTTATGTACAAGATCACTTTTTCTCAATATACACTTGTGCAATGAAAATATAGATGTGGTAAAGGTAATAGGCTTTTAAAGATTCTACCCAGAGCAGTTTCACTCACATTGCCTTTGTCAATGCATGCCCACATTCCTTGGGGTTGGGTAAATATATATTACATGTGATGTCCCAGAATATAGAGAAAATATACCATGTTTTTAAATAGAATATCCTAGAGCCTAAATATTAGCAACAGCAGCAGTACCACTGTCAGTCACAGGATATCAGAATTAGGAAGTACAGAGCTATGCTATGTCCCATTCACTTATCCACAAGGTACTTACAATCATTTATTTATTGGCTGCTTTCATGTCTAATAATTTCTCTGATCTGTGTCTTCCTAGAAGGTGCTGCTAAATCATTGAAATTTCCCCTAGTGGACCAGGGCCAAAACATCTTAGCTGAAGTAGTGAGGTAACACATAGTGAGACTCTAGAAAGTAAGTGATGGGCCAGAGATAATACAGCAAATAAGGCACTTACCTTGCTTCAACCACCCCAAGTTCTATCCCCAGAATCCTATATGGTCCCTGGAGTGCAGCCATGAGTGCACAGCCAGAAGTAACCCCTAATCATCACCAGGAGGCCCAAAAAAGAGTCTCATGACATAAGCTGTACTAGAAAAGCCACCTCGGTGATTAGAGGGTTTAGTTTTTAATCCATAGAGTCTCAGCCCAGTCCCTGGAGAAGGGAAAGGGACTGGAGATTGAGTTCCAGATCCTGACCTACATTCAGTTACTCTTGCCAAAGGGATAAAACCCAGTAAGAACTCTGGATGCAAAATGGAGAATCAGCTTCCTGACTGGCCACCAGGTATTGCTACACAGTGATGTGTTCTGTTTCTCCCAAGAATTGCTCCTGATTCTCCCTCCTAAATCCCACTTAATTCTATCTTTGACTATAGAAGCTTCATTTTGATTATAACACTTTCCTGAATTCTTCGACTTAGTCTGTCAAATTTGAATGGAAGAAGCACCACCCCCCGCCCGCCAAAGTTAGAGCTAGTTTTTCTCAGAAGTCTGGATGGCCTTGGAACCTCCAGGTTACAGCTGATGTTAGAGTGAAGTTGCACTGTTATCTTCACAAGCTCCATGTACTGCGAGAATCACACTGTAGTGGGTATAATATATGCCAGGCACCAGTGACATAACAGTAATAAAATAAACACAGCTTCTGGATCCTCTAGTCAAAAGAAGAGCCATTTAGCCTCTGTCTAACACCATGTACAAAAATCAGATCAAAATGGATTAAAGATCTCCATATCACACCTGAATCCATAAATTTAGTACATCAAAAAAATATAGGAAAAATCCTTGAACATTAAGCTAAAGGTAACTTCCAAAGATGTAACACCACTAACAAAGCAACAGGAAGCAACGATAAACATATGGGACTACATGAAACTAAAAAGCTTCTGCATCTCAAAAGAAACAATGACCAAGATACAAGACAGTCCACAGAATAGGAAAGAATATTCACCCAATACCCATCTGATAAGGGGTTAATATCCAGGATCTATCAGGCACTGGTAGAACTTTACAAAAAGAAAACAGCCAACCCCATCAAAAATGGGGAGAAGAAATGAACAGAAACTTCAACAAGGAAGAAATTTAATGGCCAAAAGGCATATGAAAAATGCTCATCATCACTAATCATCAGAGAGATGCAAATCAAAACAGCAATGAGATATCATCTCACACCATAGAGACTGGCTCATATGCAAAAGAGCAAGGACAACAAATGCTGGCGTGGATGCTGGGAGAGACTTTCATTCATTGATGGTGGGAAAGTCTACTGGTACAGCCTTTTTGAAAACAACATGGACATTCCTCCAAAGACTAGAAATTGAGCTCCCATTTGACCCAGCAAAACCACTCCTGGGGATATACCCTGGGAAGCCAAAAACACACAGCAGCAACACCATCTGCACTTTTATTTTCATAGCAGCACTATTCACAATAGCCAGAATCTGGAAACAGCCAGTGTGCCCGAGAACTGATGTCTGGATAAAGAAACTTTAGTACATCTACACAATGGAATACTATGTAACTGTTAGGAAAAATGAAGTTATGAAATTTGCCTATAAATGAATGGACATGGAGAGGATCATGTCAAGTAAATTAGCCAGAAGGAAAAGGAAAGATATAGAATGACTGCATTTATTCGCATGACATAAATATATGGATGTATGCATATATGTATGTATATGTGTATATATCTATGTATATATACATACATATATATATAAATATATATTTATATATGAATATATGAATACATATATGAATATATATGAATACATATATGTATGTATATATACATATATATGTATGTATATATGTATACATACATATATACATACACATATGTGTATTCATATATATTCATATATGTATTCATATATATTCATATATGTATTCATATATAAATATATAAATATATATTCTATATATAAATATATTTATATATATATATATAAAACAATACCAATATCCAAGGTCAGGCAAAACATGTATCAGGAGATCTTGTCAAATGTGGAATCTACCACAAGCGTGTGGGAGTCAGGAGGTTAGGTAAAACAGTGTGCTAATAATCGTTGAAAATGATAATACCAGTTTAGAACTGAGCATTGAATATAGGCAAAAAATACACATGATAACCTCTAAATGTATGTATTGCAATCCACAATATGTAAGAGAAGGAGAGAGAGAAAGAGAGACAGAGAGAAAAAGAAAGGGAGAAGAGATGAAACTGCCATAGAGGCAAGCTAGGGAGGGGGAGGAATTGGGGACATTAGTGAGGTGGGAGATGGGCACTGTTGGGGGATGGGTGCTGGAGCACTGTATGACCGAAATGCAAGCATGAAAATCTTTGTAATTGTATATCTCATGGTGATATAATAAAATATTTTTAATAAAAAGAAGAGCCATTTAAAATTAGTTTATTTTAGAAACCTAATACAAATTTCATTTTAAACTGAATATTTGGAGGCGGGGGCAGGGCTATACCTGGCCGTATACAGGAATGACCGCGACCCCTGTTCCAAATGACTATGTCCAAAGGTACATATATGGTGGCAGGGATTTAAGTCCAGATTGGTCATAGCTGCTTCAGCAAAACACAAGGCAAGAACTTTCTTCTGGACTGTTTCACTGTCACTGTAAACTAAATACTTTTAATGAAAAGAGACAAGAGTTACAGGAAAGAACTGGCTACAGACTAAATTTTGTATGTGACTAATTTTTATAGGTGGCTATGAGACTAAATTTTGCCCAAAAGCTGTAATGTTTTCTTCAATGACTGTATTATGTCTCTGACTTTGAAAATTTCAGATTTGGCACTAATATCTAAATTTGGAGCTTCTCTTAAAAATGATTAACTTTTGTAGTTCAATATCCAAACTTGCTGTAAGCAGCTGCCAGTTCAGAGTCGCATGCCTTCTATTGTTTGCCACAATTCCTGCCCACTGCCATCACTAATTCAGGTCACCTAGCTTCCCTGGGTTCACTAGACACTGAATTACTTGCCTTTATTTAAACCAGACTGTTCTTAAAATGTAGTAATGCCCACAGAGAGGAAATAATTTGCTCACATTCAAAGAGCAAGTTTAGGAGCAAAGCTAAGACTAGAATGTTGTCTGAGACCCTATTCAGAAGTTTCTTTCCTCACAAAGTCATAGTCAAGACTATTCTGGGGATGGGCCCGAGCCATAGCACAGTGGGTAGGGTGTTTGCCTTTGCACGCGGCCAACCCAGGTTCGATCGCGGGTATCCCATATGGTCCCCCAAGCACTGGCAGGAATAATTCCTGAACAAAGAGCCAGGAGTAACCCCTGAGCATTGCCAGGTGTGACCCAAAAAAAGAAAAAAAAAAAGACTATTCTGGGCCCTTTTTTCTCTCTTGAAGGAGCAAATATTCTGTAGGACTCTTGTCCCTGTGGGCGTTTTGATCTGGCTTAGGATGCTCTACAGGATCATCAGACTTTAGTCTTCACTTACTCTCATTCATAACAGTGGATCTCTTTTTTTTTAACATTTTATTATACCACCGTGAGATATACAATTACAACGTTGTTCACGCGCTAGGGTTTCGGTCACACAGTGTTCCAGCACCCCGTCCTCCACCAGTGCCCCTCAGCCACCACCCATGTCCCCAATTCCCTCCCCCTCCCACATCCTGCCTAAATGGCAGGTTCTTTATCTCCTCTCCTCTCCCTCTCTCTCTCCTCCTTCTCCCACACATTGTGGGTTGCACTCTACGCACACTTAGAAGCCATCATTTGCATTTTTTTGTCTGTATTTAATGCTCAGTTCTATGTTAGTATCAGAACTTTAGACATTTATTCACACATGTTCCCTTCTCTATCTAAACTAACCTCTGACTCCGACACGCTTGTGGTAATTTCCACTTTGGTAAGATCACCTAGTATATTTATGTCATGCAAATAAATGTATGCCTCTCTCTTTCCTTCTGACTAATTTCACTCAACATGATTCTTTCCATATCCATCCATTTACAGGAAAAATTTCATAACTTCATTTTTTTCTGACAGCTGCATAGTATTCCATTGTGTAGATGTACCGACAGTGGATCTCTCTTAATGTAATTTTTGACCAATTCATCCTATTGGTCACTTAAATCAGATATATGCCGGCAGCATGAGGGGAGTGATGTGGTCCACATTACTCTCTTTGCGACAAATAGAAAATCAGGGAAGAATATAGGGGAGCGAGGCAGTACAGAACGCAATAGTTTTCAGATGTTGCACAACGGGCAGCTCAGAACTCTGAACGCTGGGAGAAGAGAAACCAAAGAGGAATGACCTGTGTTTGGTCACTCTTTCTGCCCAGAGATGATTTCCAAACCGCTGTGCAGGGTGAGGAGCGGAAACAGAGCCTGGCCGTCTTACTGAGTTAACGAGACAGATATTAGAGCTGAAGTGGGTTGCAGAAAGCTAGAATTTTCAGAGCAGCTTATTCAAAGGAGAAACTGTACAGAAAAAAGCAACCCGAACAGAAACTTCACAGAATGTTAAGAAATTTCGCTGTCAAGTAAAAGAAATCGCCCTAAGGAAATTTTAAATGATTCTTCAGAAAGTTGAAACTAATCTACAAGAAGCTCAACTACCTTTAGAAAGGTCAATGTTCAACATTCCTTTTAAAAATATAAGTAAAAAACAGTGATGGACTAAATAATATTTACCATGTTTGTTGCTTAATCAAAACATAAACCTAGAGGTAGAGCAATAGTACAGGAGATGGAGCACTTGCCTTCCACACTGTTGACCTGGGTTTCCCCCCCATACCTGTATAGTTTTCCCAAGCAATAGTGATCCCTAAGTGCAAGGTCAAGAAGAGCCCTGTGATATAATGATTACCCTTAAATGTATGTATGACAAGTCACAATGTATATATGAGAGAGAGAGAGAGAAGAGGGAAAGTGCCTGCTATACATCAGGCTGGGGAAGGGGGAAGGAATCTGGGGGCATTGGTGGTAGAAAATGTGCACTGGTGGAGGGAAAAGTTCTGGAACAGCTGTATTATTGAAACCCAATGATGTACATCTTTTAATTGTATATCTCATGGTGGTACAATAAAAATTTTTTAAAAAAGAATAGCCCTGAGCATCACTGGGTATAGCCCCCAAAAAAAAAATCACCCCAAAACAACAAAAAATACTAGCATACATAGTAACAAGTGAAAACAATGGCTCCCATCACCACATGAAAAACCTGTTAAAAGTGATCAATCCAAAGGGACCAGAGAGAGTACTGGTGCTTGTCTTGCATACATTCAACTTTGAGTTAATTTCCAATACACAGTGTTCCCCAAACATTATAGGCTGCAGCTCTGAGCCCTAGAGCACCACTGAGCCAGAGCAGCCCATGTTGTTGGCCCTAGCAAATGAACTACTAACATGGTTAGTGAATCACCTGTAGAGTCCCCTGGGTCTCCCGAACACTACGTATGATAACCTCCCCTCCAAAGAAATAGACAAAACTGACACACCGGCCTGACTCCATCTCAGGTACCCTACCTCCCTGGGGTGTGCAGCTGGCCGGGCAGGCGCCTGGGGCCGTGGTAGAGCCCCAGGTCTCGGCAGAAGGTGAAACTACAACCCCCAGAAGTCCGAGCGGAACCGGAAGTAAACGGTCATTTTGAACTCTCACACCGGCCTGACTCCATCTCAGGTACCCAACCTCCCTGGGGTGTGTGGCTGGCCGGGCAGGCGGCCGCATTAGCTGCCGCTATTAATAGAAAAACTAGGAATTTCAACACCAAGGGAAGGTAATACCCTCAAGAAAAAAGAAACAGTACACCAGAGGAATCTATCCCTGAACACCACAACACCATGGGGGAAACAACGCCAGATCCCCAGCTCGAAGAACAGATGAAGGAATCGACCCTGAAGACTCAAAAAAGAATACAGATGTGCATGATCTCTCTGACAGTGAAATCAGAGAAGAAATTGGTAGGATGTTTAAGGAGCTCAACGAAAAAATTGAGCAGATGTCCAATAAAATACAGGAGAACATAAACGAAGCAGTTGAAAGGGCTGTCAATAAACTACGGGGAGGAAATGAGAGCAGAAATGAGAACCATGCAAATAGAAATATCATCGCTTAAAAACTCAGTAGACGAAATGAAAAACACAATCGGGCTCTGAATAGTAGGATGACAGCAGCGGAAGAGAGAATCAGTGAGACTGAAGATGAGCTGCAGAAAGCACTCAGAGATCTACATAAGATGGAAAAAGACCGGATAATGGATCAGCAACTGAAACAGAGAACAATGGGATGAAGCCAGGCGGAACAACATAAGAATCATAGGAGTCCCAGAGGGACAGGAAAGTAACCCCAAGGGAAATTAAAACAGTTAAAAACATCCTGGCTGAAAAGTTCCCCTGAGTTAAAGGACGAAGGCATCCAGATCCAAGAAGCCCGGCCGCGTACCAGCAAGAAGAGACCCCAATAGAAAGACCCCCAAGACACATCCTAGTCAAAGTAATGGATGCCATAGACAGAGACATAATTCTTCAGGCAGCAAGATCAAAGAAGGAAATTGTATACAAAGGAGCATCCATTCGACTTTCAGCAGACTTCTCAGAAGACACCCTCCAAGCCCGAAGGCAGTGGTGGGATATAGTAAAAAAACTTAATGAAATGAATGCCTCAGCAAGAATTCTTTATCCGGCTAAACTCTCGCTCAGATTTGAAGGACAGATATACAACTTCTTGGATAAACAACAGCTTAGGAACTTTGTAAAATCAAAACCAACCTTAAAAGAAGGACTGAAAGATCTACTATAAGACGAGACATAACCCAAAAAGAACAACCAACCTATTCAGAAAGATGGCACAAAATCCCATGACAATAATCTCTCTCAATGTCAATGGTCTAAATGCACCAGTTAAGAGACACAGAGTGGCACAATGGATCAAAAAATTGAATCCGACATTCTGCTGCCTGCAAGAAACACACCTGAACAATCGGAGCAAAGACAGGCTCAAAATAAAAGGCTGGAAAACAATCCTTCATTCAAACAACCCATCCAAAAAGGCTGGGGTAGCCATACTGGTATCTGACAACATAGACTTCAGGCTGAAGAAGGTCAGAAGGGACAGTGAAGGTCACTTCTTAATAGTCAAGGGATGCATATATCAGGAAGAAATCACGCTATTAAACATATATGCACCCAACGAGGGGCCAGCAAAATACCTAAAACAACTACTAATAGACTTCAAAGAAGACATTGACAGCAACACAATTGTAGTTGGAGACTTCAACACTGCTCTATCAACCCTGGATAGATCAACAAGATTGAAACTTACCAAGGAAATACTGGCCCTTAAAGAAGAGATGGAAGAAAGAGGGCTGGTAGACATATACAGGGCATTTCATCCCCAAAAAGCTGAATACACTTTCTTCTCCAGTGCACATGGAACATACTCCAAAATAGATCACATGCTGAGCCATAAATCATACCTCCATAAAATCAAGAAGATAGAAATTGTGCCAACTACTTTTCAGACCATGAGGCACTGAAAATAGAAGTTAATTGTACACAAAAACGGAGACCAATACCAAGTACCTGGAAACTAAACAGCTCACTGCTGAACAACCAGCAAGTCATAAAAAGAAATCAAAGAGGAAATCCAAAGATTCCTGGAAACAAATGAGACTGAAGACACGAATTACCAGAACTTGTGGGATACAGCAAAAGCAGTGTTAAGAGGCAAGTTCATAGCTCTTCAAGCATTTATCAGAAAAGAAGAAAAGGCCATCATAAACAGTCTGACTTCACAACTTAAGATCTTAGAGAGTGATCAACAAAAGGAACCCAACCCAAGCAGAAAGAAAGAAATAATAAAACTTAGAGCAGAAATCAATGAGATGGAATGTCAAAAACAATCCAGAAGATCAACGAAACCAAAAGCTGGTTCTTTGAAAAAAATAAACAAGATTGACAAACCACTTGCAAGACTTGTAAGAAAAGGAAAAGAGAGAACCCAAATAAATAGAATCAGAAATGAAAACGGGGACATCACAACAGAAACCACAGAAATTCAAAAGATCATCAGAGATTACTATGAGAGCCTGTACGCCACAAAACAAGAAAACCTAGAAGAAATGGACAAATTCCTGAATTCCTATAGCTTCCCAAGTCTGCAACAAGAAGATTTGGAATACCTCAACAAACCTATCTCCATCGAGGAAATAGAATCGGTAATCAAAAGTCTCCCCAAACACAAAAGCCCAGGTCCAGATGGATTCACCAGTGAATTCTACAAAACCTTTAAAGAGGACCTACTCCCAATTCTTTTTAAGCTCTTCCAGCAAATTGAAGAAACAAAAAACACTCCCAAATAGCTTTTACGAGGCACATATCACCCTGATACCCAAAGCAGACAAAGATGCCACAAAAAGGAAAACTACAGACCAATCTCCCTGATGAATACAGATGCTAAGATCTTCAACAAAATACTAGCAAATAGAATCCAAAGAGTCATCAAAAAGATTATACACCATGACCAAGTGGGATTCATCCCGGGAATGCAAGGATGGTTCAACATCCGCAAGTCAATCAACATAATACATCATATCAACAAAAGAAAAATAAAAACCATATGATCATATCAATAGATGCAGAGAAGGCATTTGACAAGATTCAACACCCGTTCATGATGAAAGCTCTCCGTAAAATGGGGATTGAAGGAACCTTCCTCAAGATAATCCAGGCCATCTACTACAAGCCCACAGCGAGCATCATTCTCAATGGGGAAAAAACTGAAAGCCTTCCCCTTAAGATCAGGGACAAGACAAGGCTGCCCACTCTCACCACTTCTATTCAATATAGTACTGGAAGTACTTGCCATAGCAATCAGGGAAGAAAAAGACATTAAGGGCATCCAGATAGGAAGGGAAGAAGCCAAGTTATCACTATTTGCAGATGACATGATATTATACCTGGAAAACCCGAAACTCTCTACCAAGAGGCTCCTAGAAATAATACATTCCTATAGCAGAGTAGCAGGGTACAAAATCAATACCCAAAAGTCAATGGCCTTCCTATATGCAAACAGCGAAAGAGAAGAAAGGGACATTAAAGAAACTATCCCATTCACAATTGCGCCACAGAAAATCAAATACCTAGGAATCAGTTTGACAAAGAATGTAAAGGATCTCTACAAAGAAAACTACAAAACGTTACTTCAGGAAATAAAAGAAGACCTGAGGGAATGGAGACATATTCCCTGCTCATGGATCGGAAGGATTAACATTATCAAAATGGTAATACTCCCTAGAGCTTTATACAGATTCAATGCGGTCCCTATAAAGATACCCATGATGTTCTTCAAAGAAATTGAACAAACACTCCTGAAATTTGTATGGAATAATAAAACTCCACGAATAGCTAAAGCAATCCTTGGGAAAAGAAGATGGGAGGTATCACTTTCCCCAACCTCAAGCTCTACTACAGAGCAGTTGTAATTAAGACAGTGTGGTATTGGTATAGAGACAGACCTGTAGACCTATGGAATAGAACTGAGTATCCTGAAACACATTCTCAAATATACAACCACTTAATCTTCGATAAAGGAGCAAAAATATATTAAGTGGAGCAAAGAAAGCCTCTTCAACAAATGGTGCTGGGAAAACTGGGCAGCTACATGTAAAAAAATGAACTTAGACCTCCTTCTAACGCCATGCACAAAAGTCAGATCAAAATGGATTCTAGATCTCAACATCAGACATGAATCTATAAGGTACATCGAAGAAAACATAGGAGAAACGGCTCTACAACATCGAAACGAAAAGTATCTTTAAAGATGACACACCACTGACCAAGCAAATGGAAGCAAAGATAAACAAATGGGATTATATAAAACTAAAAAGCTTCTGCACCTCAAAAGAAACGGTGACCAAGATACAAAGACAATCCACAGAGTGGGAAAGGATATTCACCCAATACCCATCTGACAAGGGGTTAATATCCAGGATATATCAGGCACTGGTAGCACTCCACAAGAAAAAACAGCCAACCCCATCAAAAAATGGGGAGAAGAAATGAACAGAAGCTTCCAAAAAAGAAGAAATTCGAATGGCCAAAAGGCATATGAAAAAGTGTTCTTCATCTTTAATCATCAGGGAGATGCAAATCAAAACAACAATGAGGTACCATCTCACACCACAGAGACTGGCACACATCCAAAACAGCAAGAACAACCAGTGCTGGCGTGGATGTGGGGAAAAAAGGACTCTGATCCACTGTTGGTGGGAGTGCCGACTGGTCCAGCCCTTTTGGAAAACAATATGGGCATTCCTCCGAAAACTAGATATTGAGCTCCCATTTGATCCAGCAATAGCACTCCTGGGAATATACCCTAGAGACCGAAAAACACATAGCAGAAACACTATCTGTACTTCTTTATTCATCTCTGCGCTATTCACTATAGCTAGAATCTGGAAACAACCTAAATGCCCGAGAACAGAGGACTGGCTAAAGAAACTGTGGTTCATCTACACTATGGAATACTATGCGGCTGTCAGAAAAGATGAAATTATGAAATTTACCTGCAAATGGATGGACATGGAGACTATCATGCTGGGTGAAATTAGTCAGAAGGAAAAGGACAGATATAGAATGACTGCATTCATTAATAAGACATAAATAGATACCAGTGTTTTACTAAATGTGGGAAATGGTAATAGCAGATTAAAACTCACCATTGAATATAAAAAAAAGAAATAGACAAAACTGGAGGGGAGATAGCTCAAGGACCTGGGGCCCACATTATTCACACAAGATATTGGGACTTGATCCCTGACCCCATATGATACCCTGAGCACCTCCAGGAGCAAGGTCCAAGCACAGAGCCAGGAATAGCCTCCAAATAGCACCATGTGTGGGAAAAGAAAGAAGAGGTTTAATGGAATTTCAGAAAAAGACTAATAGAGTTATCTATTAGTCCATCTGTGGACATTGTGGTAGGCTCTGATGCAAGAATGGTGAATTCAACAAACTTGGTCTCATGGAATTAAACGTACAGCAGGAACACAGACATTCAACAAGGAAATATGCAAATAGATAGTTGGAAATCATGATAAATGACAGTAAACAAAAACCAATATGCACTTAGAGGGAATACAAATGTGATAGAGAGGAATATATCCCAGGTGTGAAGACAGAGATCTAAGGATGTAGTTCATGCTTTGCATACAAGAAACCCAGGTGCAATACCCAGCACCACATGGTCACCTGAGCACAGAGCCAGGAGTAACCCCTGAGTACCACCGGGTGTGGTATGACCCAAAACAAAAGCAAAGAAATAGTCTTTACAAGGATATTTGGAGAAAGAGTTGATATTTTTCATGTAGGGAAATTGCAAATTATGCCAAGAATCTAAAATTTGGTCAGTGTTAGAAGAGAGTAATGAGCAAATAGGACTATGCGTGTGGTGCATCAAATAGGCAGGACCTGGGAATATAACTGAAAGCAGTTGTAACATTAGAAGTCATTGTGACAATTATTATCATCCCTTGGCTTTAAAAGGAGCTCCGAGGACTGTTAAAAATTCCTAATGCTGGACCAGAGAGATAGTACAGTGGGTAGGACCCTTGCCTTGCACCGCGAATGACTCTAGTTTGGTCCTGGCCCTCCATGTAATTCCCCTTCCCACCAGAAGTCATCCCTGAGCACAGCCAGGAATAAACCCTGAGTACAGCCAAGTTATGCCCCTTGCAAAAAAAAATTCTGATGCCTGTATTCCACAAAAAAGTTTTTTTTTTTTTTTTTTTTTTGCTTTTTGGGTTATACCCAGCAATGCTCAGGGGTTTCTCCTTGGCTCTGCACTCAGGAATTACTCCTGGTGGTGCTCTGGGAACCATATGGGATGCGGGGATCGAACCCGGGCCGACATGGGCTGGCCACGTGCAAGGCAAACGCCCTACCTGCTGGGCTATCGCTCTGGCCCTGGTTTTGATTTTGTTGAGATAAATGGTCAGAGCATTAGGCTGAGGAAAGGGAAGGGAAGGAAGGGAAGGGAAGGGAAGGGAAGGGAAGGGAAGGGAAGGGAAGGGAAGGGAAGGGAAGGGAAGGGAAGGGAAGGGAAGGGAAGGGAAGGGGAAGGGAAGGGGGAAGGAGGAAGGAGGGGAGGGGGAAGGGAAGGAGGGAAGGGAGGGAAGGGAAGGGGAAGGGAAGGGGAAGGGGGAAGGGGAAGGGGGAAGGGAAGGGGAGGGGGGAAAGGGGGAAGGGAGAAAACCAGCACTTTTGGAGGTAATTCTTGCATGCAACAAGGGTTTAAAACCACTGAATTGGAAGGTTTTAAATAGGAGTTGACCTTATTTTATTTTCAGAGTTCTGGGAAACTAACTACTCACTGTAACCTCGGTTATCATGTTACTCTTCTAGGAAATAAGCTCTCCATGATTGCAAATCAGAAAGCGAGCAATGAAATGCATGACTAAGAACAATAATATCCACAGTACTCAGAGAAATGCGCTGCTTTTTTTCCCTTTGAGTTCAAAACACCTGTTGAGGTGCAAACAGAGTCCATCTGAACAGTGCAGAATAAACTAGTTCAGGCCCAACAGTTCAGCTCCTGCCCTCTTTGGCCTCTCAGCAGGCAATGATGGGATGAGCTTAGCATCAAGTTTTCTACCTAGCAGAGTATGATACCCATGCACTGCTCTCTCTCTTGGGTTCACTGGAACTGTAGTTTGTACTCTGTTTATGGATTTCTGCCTCCAAGATCCTCGTCTCCATCCTCTTCTTCACCAAGGTCCCACTTCCTCTTTCTCTCCATCATCAGCTAAATCTACTGTCATGTCACCTGTGAACTCAAAGGAAGCTTTTGACCCACCCCTCTCTGGGTTAGAGGTGAAAGAAGTATATTGAAGTAGTGACCAAGCATCATTGATCTGATTCAAGATCAGTTGTGCGCCTTTCTTATGAAGGGGCTGCGTTAATCTCCAATTTCAGTATGTGTGCTGCCGAAGCAAGCACTGTTCAACACCAGTTGGTTCTCAGAATATCATCCTCATACCAAGAGCATCAGCATCACCTGGGAAATTAAAATGCAAATTCTCGGCCACTACCCAGGCCTGAATCAAAATACTGGAGGTAGAGCACAGCAATCAGTGTTTCAGCAAATTGTTCAAGTAATTGTGATGCACATTCACACAGTGGATTAGGAACCTTTTTTTCCAAACAATTATTCCTATTAACTCACAAGGAATAATTATTTCTTACTATACAGTGCATTTTTATGCTTTAAGACTCTATACTTTCCCTCTGTTTAGAGTTACATGTTAAAAAGTTCCCTTTTGTTATACTGGTATGTGTCTGACCCTGAAAAGCTGTGACTATGACTGAAGTTTTAAAAAAGAAAATACATTATCTTGCTATATCCCATCAAATTATAAGATCAAAAGACATTATGGGCAAAGCTGTTATTACAAAACAAAACCAGCCTGAATAAATGTGCTTCATTGTTAGCGCCAGTCCATCCCAAAGTACTTTCTATTTAAGTAATCACATTCTTAAGAGAGGGCTTTTCATGCCTATGGTAGCTTTAACACAACAAAGAGGGGTTGGGGGGGGGGAGCATTAAAAGCTGCACCTTCACACTATTATAAATCTCTTAGAGAAATTCTGTATTGAGAAAAAATGATGAGTCTTGGTATAGAACAGTAGTTAAATTTTTTATTTTATCTTTCTACTGCAAAATTGTAATTGCTCAGAAAAAAATTCGCTGAAGGTAGGGGGAGGTTGTGTGTAATTTCTGGAAAGGTTGATTTTATCTTGTAAATTTTTAACAGATGCTTCAATTTCAACAAATTGGATTTGAAACACCAGTATGAATACCAACAAGACCAATAATTCCTATTTATTCTTCTCACTCCAACATTGACAGGATTGACTGGAACAGATAAGGATAGGTGTTTAAATATAAAGTCCCTGGTAAAAGACTAGAGGTTCAGGGCCACACCAGTGTATTATTTTTTTCTTGATGAAGCTATGTGGTCTCCATTGCAGATGCCCCACGATCTCGTCTCTGGAAGCCAGTTAGAGATGAGACTATAATCCTAGCAAAACTGTCACTTCAGCCTTTTCATTTGTTGCTTCTTAGCAACTTAGGGTCACATCATTCATGTGTGTGTCTATGAATGTACATGTACTAAGATTTTAACTTATATAAAATCACATATGCTATTATTTATTCCAAGCTATTATCCTGTATATAAATATATTAAATATGATTTATCTCATGCCATTAAATATTCCCCAAAGCAGAATTTTTGATAAAAGTTATTCCAACCTATGATATATTCTAATTTCTTTGACTATTCTATTATTGGACAATTAGGTAGTTTTCAATTCTTTCCCTGTTATAAATAATGCAGCAATAGACATCCCTACACATAAATCTGTGTCCATACCTTTGATTATTTCCCTTAGGATAAATTGCTAGAAAATAAATAACAGTGTGAAAGGAAAGAAACATTTTTTATCCTTTGGATGTTGGTGCCAAACTGCTCTCCAGAAAGCTAATATCAACTTTTCCTCTCATCGTGAGTAAGAGTATTACTCTCTTTCTGACATAAGAAGTATAGCCCAAGCACAATAACCTGAACATGGAAACATTAGAGCAGCGCCTTTTCAGTCTGGAGCAACTTTACCCTCAGGGGCCACTTAAGAGTAGCTGGGGACATTTTTAGTCACCACACTGGTAAGATGCTACTGATATTTGCAGCTAGAGATCAGACATGCTGCTTAATATTCTACAATGTATCAGTAAGTTCCCATGGAGAATAATCTGTCTCCAAATGATAACAGTGTGTAGGTTGAGAAACCTGTGCTGAGGCTACCCCTTTAAAGTCTGGACCAAAGACTAGAGAGATGGTACAGGAGGGAGGTAGGTGTTTACCTTGCATGCATGTGGTCAACCTCCATTTATACCCCCAACACATGGCATATGGTATCCCAAACATTGCCAGGAGCAACTTCTGAACAAAGGCAGGAGTAAGTCCTAAATACTGCAAGATGTGACTGACCTCAAAAAAAAATTTTATTTTGCCACCGTGAGATATACAATTACAAAAAATGTTTATATTTGGGTTTCAGTCATAAGTGTTCCAGCACCCAACCCTCCACCAGTGCCCAGTTCCCACCACCAATGTCCCCTGATTCCACCCTCCCCAAGCCTGCATCTATGGCAGGCAATTTTCTCTTCTTTGTCTCTCTCTGTCTCTCTCTGTCTCTCCCTCTGTCTCTCTAGCTCTCTGTCTCTCTCTCTTTCCATTCTCTTACACAATGTGGTTTGCAAAACATACATTTTTTATAAACTTTAAATATTTTCTTTTTTATGAACAACTTTGTAAATCAAAGTGTTTATTTTTTTAAATTTTTTATTATACCACAGTGAGACATACAATTACAAAGGTGTTCACAATTGGTTCTTGGTAATACAGTATTCCAGCACCCATCCCTCCACCAGTGCCCCATTTCCACCAACAATGTACCCCCACCCCCTCCCCCCCACCCCCAGGCTCCCTCAACAGCAGGTAGCCCTGTTTCCTCTCTCTCTCTCTGTCTCTCTCTGTCTCTGTCTCTGCATCTCTCTCCCTCTGCAAAACATACATTTAGAGGTTCCTTTGCATACTTTCAATGCTCAGTTCTAGGCTGGTATTATCATTTAAAATAATTATTAGTACACTGGTCCTTTCTCTGTCTTGCCTAACCGCTGACTCCCACACACTTGCAGGAGGTTCCACCCACTTCCTGATCCATATTTTGTCTGGCCTTGGATATTGATATCGTGCTATATTTTTTATGCCCAGCAAATAAATGCAGTCATTCTATATCTGTCCTTTTCCCTCTATCTAATTTCACTCAGCATTATCCTCTCCATGTCCATTCATTCATAGGCCAAATTTCATAACTTAATTTTTCCTGACAGCTGTGTAGTATTCCATTGCATAGATATACCACAGTTTCTTTATCCAGTCATCTGTTCTCAGGCACTGTGCTTGCTTCCAGATTCTGGCTATTGTCAATAATTCTGCTATGAAAATAGAAGTATAGATGGTGTTTGCACTGTGTGTTATTGGTCTCCCAGGGTATATTCCCAGGAGTGTATTTCTGGCTCAAACGGGAGCTCAATTTCTAATTTTTTGGAGGAATGTTCATGTTGTTTTCCAAAAAGACTATACAAGTCTACATTCACACCAACAATAGATGAGAGTCCTTTTTCCGCATCCACGCCTATATTTGTTGTCCTTGTTCTTTTGTATATGAGCCAGTCTCTATGGTGTAAGATGATATCTCATTGCTGTTTTGATTTGCATCTCTCTCATGATTAGTGATGATGAGCATTTTTTCATATGCCCTTTTGGCATTCGAATTTCATGTTTTTGGAAGTTTCTGTTCATATCTCTCCCCATAGTTTTATGGGATTGGCTGTTTTCTTTTTTGTAAAGTTCTAAAAGTGCCTGATATATCCTGGATATTAACCCCTTGTCAGATGGGTATTGGGTGAATATTATTTCCCATTCTGTGGACTGTCTTTATATCTTGGTCACTGTTCTTTTGAGGTGCAGAAGCTTTTTAGTTTCATGTAGTCCCATATGTTTATCTTTGCTTCCAATTGCTTTTGTTAGTGGTGTTTCATCTTTGAGGATGCCTTTTAGCTTCATGTTTTGGAGGGTTTTCCTATATTTTCTTTGACATACTTTATGGGTTCAGGTCTGATATTGAGATCTATATTGAGATCTCTGATATTGAGATCCCATTTTGATCTGACTTTTTTTTTACTTTTGGGTCATACCCGGCGATTCTCAGGGGGTTACTCCTGGCTCTGCACTCCAGGAATTACTCCTGGTGGTGCTCGGGGACCATATGGGATGCCAGGGATCAAACCCAGGCTGGCACAGGCCGGCCGCATGCAAGGCAAACGCCCTATCTGCTGGACTGTTGCTCTGAACCCTTTATCTGACTTTTGTGCATGGTGTTAGACAGAGGTCCAAATTCATTTTT
>JAJIBD010034745.1:0-45218 GCA_021461705.1 Cryptotis parvus
GGGCCACCAGGCCTCTGAGACAGGTCAGAGAGGGAATGGGGACCCCAGCTCTATCTCCAGGAACACCCGGTTACTTCTGCCTTGGAGAGCCGCCTACCTGGGCTCAAACTTGGTTGCTCTGAGCTGGTCTTGAGATCAGCATCTCTCTTGCATGGGTTCCTGATGAGCTGTGGGGTTCAGACTGTGAAAACGGGAGGCTATTATGGTGAGAGAGTCTCATCCGGCTGCTTCCCAGGCCCTACAGAGGTGATGGGCCCAACATCCAAAAACCCATCTTGCCTCCTGGGAGCCTCATGGTCAGCTGAGCTAGGGAGAGAGCCGGATGGCAGCTCTCCCACATGCCGCTAAGTCTCTCATCTTTCTATCTCTATTTGTCTCTGTATTTCTCTCTCTTCTCCTACACCTTGTGACTTGCCTTACAGTTTATGATGCAATTATATATGTGTATATTCAGTAGTGATTTATACTGTGTCACTATAGTTCCTCATTCCCCATCAACCTCCTCAGTTTGTTACAACTACAATGATCATTATGTTGTACAGATGTGAAAGATCCTGGGAAGCCTACTTTGTTATCTAAGCCTCTTTGCGCGACTGTGCACTGTTCTTCCTGTCAGACCATCTACCATCCAGGGCCTACAGGGCAGAGCCCTGGGGGGTGTAGACAAGCCTATTCTCCTGTCTGCCACCTGCCAACGCAGCTGGACACCACATCCACACCTGCAACACCTCAAGGGGCAGGTGGCCAAGACAAGGAAGCAGGTTAAAAGTATGCAGAGAGCCAGTGTGCCACAGTGTGCTGTTCAGTTCCAGTTGGTAGAGCACACGAGTCCAAACTGTTGTTTTGTACTTCCTGTACCACACTGGGGGATCTACTTCCTGCCCTGGACTAGGGTCTGGGTCCCAGAAAGGGGCCTTCATCATGTAGGAGTCACAAACAACATAAACGAGGCTGTTGTCCTAGTCACCTGTCAGAGAGTAAACAGGTCCCCACAATACCAGGAGGCTTACCCTGACTCAGATCCTGGGGAAAACTTGCTGTGGTGATGTTCCCTCTGTGCCTCTGTCTCATTCATCATACATTAGAGCCCCTACATCTGGAGGAGGGGCTGATACCTTCCCCACCAACCCTGCAGAGATGCTAGCAGTTCTTGGGAAAGGTGGGTCTTGAAAAGATGGGGAAGAGGAGGAGTAGGCAGTGGCTGGTTAGAGTGTGTGTGTCAGGACCAAACCCAGGACTTCACACACATGCAAGGCAAGTGCTCTATGGCTGAGCCATCTTTGCCCACTGATACAGCCCTAAGAGATGAGAAGCCACGCTCAGTCTTCATGCCTTCCCTCTCTCATCTCCATTGACCCAGAAGTAGTAGCCAGCCAGAGGGCTGAGGACTGTGAAAGGTGAGCGGGATGCAGCACTGGGAAAATTGCCCTTGGCAGGAGAAGTTGGTTACACTGACCTCACTCAAAAGTGGGCCCACACCCAGGGCCTCCCTCCTCTCCCATCTCTATACTCCCCAGCCTCCCCCCTGGCCAGTTCCCTAACACCTTACTGTTCACTTGATCACTTGACATCCCGTTATTCATCGATTTCCTCAAGTGGGCGCCAATAATATTTCCATTTGACCCTATCACGTGCCAGTTAGCCCAATGGCTTCTGGTTGCTTCCAGGAATGCAAAGAGCCTCAAACAGTTCATTCAGGGTCTTGACAAGGAAGTCTGACCATCTTGTAGGTGGGCGGCCACGTGATCTTTTGACATCCCGTGGGATCCAGTTGGTAACGGCTCTAGTTCAGCGGTTGTCTCCAAATCGCATTACATGTCCAGCCCATCTGATTTTTGATGCCTTGGCAAACGAAACAGCATCCCTGACTCTGGAACAGCATCGGAGGTTGGAACTCCGGATTCCTTCTCTCACTTGAGTGAGGCGTGATATTCCAAGCAGAGCTCTTTCAATTGCTCTTTGGGAGACCTGAATAGCATTCTCATCCTGCTTTCGTAGGACCCAGGTCTCTGAGGCGTATGTTAATGCAGGGAGAACAGTGGAATTGAAGAGATGTGCGCAGAGCCGGAGGTACTGTTACCTTTGAAAAATGTTAGATTTGTGGACCATTTCCAAATGCAGGCTTCGGAGACTGTCCTTTCCCCTCAGCACCAGGTTGCTGAGAGTCACTGT
Organism: Cryptotis parvus; assembly: GCA_021461705.1. NCBI lineage: Eukaryota > Metazoa > Chordata > Mammalia > Eulipotyphla > Soricidae > Cryptotis > Cryptotis parvus. Next base: position 2,173 of record JAJIBD010034745.1, read on the forward strand.
GTGCCACCAAGCAGCTGATGGGCACATGTGTTGAGGCTGCGGAGCAGAGGCTTTACGTAAGCAGAAGTGAGGCAGGTCCTAGATGTGACTGCTGGCCCATGAGGCAAGTGTGGGTTGACTTGACTTTCTTGTTTCAGGGGTCACACCCAGCAGTGATAGAGGGATTACTCCTAGGGTACAATGTAATGTCTGGCTCCCACATGCAAAGCATGAGCCGTCTTTCCACCCTGGATATTTCTCTTTTGGTTTGTGGCCACACAAATGGTATCCAGGAGCCACTCCCCGCACTCTGCTCAGGGACCAGGGGGTAATTGGGGTCAAACTTAGGTCTCCCACATGCAGAGTATGTGCTACAGCCCTTTGAGCTATCTCTCTCTCTCTTTTTTTTTTTTTTTTTTGCTTTTCGGGTCACACCTGGCGACACTCAGGGGTTACTCCTGGCTCTGCACTCAGGAATTACTCCTGGCACTGTTCGGGGATCATATGGGATGCCGGGATCATATGGGGCGGCACAGGCCGGCCGCGTGCAAGGCTAACTCCCTGCCCACTGGGCTATCACTCGGCCCCCTTGAGCTATCTCTAAGGTTCAGGTGGTCTTTTATTTGGGAGGGGTTGTTGTGGTTAGGGTTAAACCACACCCTGTGTTGGCGGGGGGCTCCTCATGGCAGTGCCAGAGGACTATGGGATGCTGGAGACCGAAGCCCAGTGCCCCCTGCACTTGTTCCAGCCCTTTGAACCATGGCCCCAGACTCAGTGTGCCTTTTTTTTTTTTTTGCCTTTTTGGGTCACACCTGGCGATACTCAGGGGTTGGTTACTCCTGGCTCTGCACTCAGGAATTGCTCCTAGTGGTGCTCGGGTGACCATATGGGATGCCGGGGATCGAACCCGGGCCAGCGCAGGCCGGCCGCGTGCAAGGCAAACGCCCTACCCTCTGGGCTATTGCTCCGGCCTGTCAGTGTACCTTTTTGCTCTCACCTTGAGCATTCAGTTCTGTGAGGTGAAGGATACAGCCTGGAAGAGGCTCTCACCATCAAAATGGCAGAAGCAATGTGGCAGCCAGCCTGCTGTCATGCTCCAGATGACAAATCGGATGCCAGGGAGGGTGGTAACAAGTTCTCTCTGGGAGGTGCGAAGATGGCACACACTGTGAGTTTTGAAAGTCCAGGCTTTGTGTTGTGGGCTTTTGATTTTGTTTCATTTGTTTTTGGGGGCTCCTTGGAAATGCTCAGGGCTGACTCCTGGCTCTTCATTCAGGGATCACTCCTGGGTCTGTGCTCAGGAATCACTTCTCGTGGGGCTCCCAGAACCGCACAGGGTATTGGGAATAGGACCTTGCAATTGCGTGCAAGGAAAGTGCCCTGCATGCCTGGCGGCCCAGGTTTGATAACCCCAAATCTCAAGATCTCCCTTGAACACATCCAGATTTTGCACCAAAACAACCAAACAAACAAACAAACAAAAAGTGATGGCAAAGTTGAGTCAGCAAAGGAGGCGAAAGAGTTTCTAAACAGCCCAAGTAGAGCAACTGGTTGCATGCTGAGATGAGGCGTTGAGATCAGCTTCCTGCCTTATTTCTCCCAGGAGACCGAGTCTTGGTCTCCGCAGGGGACTGAATCGTTGGGGCCCCAGGTAAGGAGCAATCGTAGGTTTGCTGATAGTGTTGGTTTTCCCAGGTTTTACCCCTGGATGAGGTCCGAGAGCTGCGCCTCGCACCCCCAGACAGCGCGGCTTGAATGGATTTCTCCAGATCTGCCACCCACCTGCAGGGGGAGCGAGGCGGCGGTACGAACCGCCAGCTCCGGCCAAGGTGGCAACGGGATGAGATGAGTCTGTTTGCATCTTCGCCTGGTCCAGGGAGCCCGGGATCGGGACCCCCCTTCGGCCGCTGCCCCAGAGAACGCGAGGCCCGCCGGCGCCCCAGACAGTCCCTCCGTCCCTTCCCGGCGTCTCCCTTCCGTTCTTTCTGCCAGACTCCTCCGACGGGAGGACGCGTGCGGGGCCGAGAGCTTCCCGCGCGCCCCCTCCCCGCCGCCCGGCCGGCCCCCCGCGTGCCGATGCGGAGCCGGATTTGCCGCCGCTGTCGAGGGATTAAGCGCGCTCCGGGCCGGCGCGGCGGGATTAGCCCCCCGTGGACTCGGCGCCCGGCCGGGGGATTACGGTTCACGCCCCCGACGTATATAATATTCCCGCCGCCGCGGCGGGGAGCCAGGCCGGGCATGGCGGCTGCGGGGCGCAGCGAGCCGCAGGGGCCCCGGCGCCCCTGCCCGTTTTCCATCGAGCACATTCTCTCTCCAGCCGACCTGAGCGGGAGCCCCCTGCCTGTGCCGCGCGCCTGCCGCAGCCAGCCGGCCGCCAGAGCTCCTGCACCGCCCGGCGAGCCTGGGACCCCGGAGGCCGCGCCCTGCGCCTGCTGTTGCTGCTGCGGCCCTCGCGCCGCGCCCCCGCGGACCCCCGGAACCGGTCGCCGGGCTGGGTGAGTGGGCGAAAGGCGTCGGCGCGGCGCGATGGGTGCCGAGCTCGGTCCTCGCACGCGCCTCTCTGGCCGCACTTCACCACGACCTCGCCCCGCAGGCTCGCGCTTGCCGTGGCCGCTGAGGGCTGGGACCCGCCGCGCCCTTGCGTTTGGCGCCGCCGCCGGGTGGCTCTGGGGCGCTGCCCAGCGCGGGGGCCCCCGGTCCGCAGCGGCGCACGCGGCGCCACCGCACCATCTTCAGCGAGTGAGCAGCTGCAGGCTCTGGAGGCGCTCTTCGTGCAAAACCAGTACCCCGACGTGGGCACTCGCGAAGCGCCTGGCCGGCCGCATCCGCCTGCGCGAGGACGCGCGTGGAGGTGGGTGCCCTGCGGTCTGCCGGGCGAGCAGGCCAGCGCGAGCGGGCGTTCAGCGGCCTTTATAGTAAAGGACGCCTGTGGCATGCTGGAAGCCTCAGGATCACTGTGGGGCTAGGGTCAGTTCCGGGCGAGGGCCGAGCGGAGAGGCCTATGCATGAAAGTGGGTAAGGCTAGTTTTCATTTCCTTTATTTTAAGCACCCCACCCCGCTTAGTGCTGCATGAGTTGTACAACGGCGTTGCAGAATCGGAAAACCCAAAGGGGGACGGACGGAAGGGGCGTATGGGTCCCTGGGGCGGTGGGAAGGGTAAGGCGGTTGGTGGCGCGGTAGAAGGGTAATCCCGCGGACGGGGGGTCACGCCCCGCCGCCGCAGGAGGGACAGAAGAGCGCTGGGTTCGCCTGGTACGCGGCGGCCGGCGGGTTTGGGGCGGGGCCTGAGCAGTGTTTCTCCCCAGGTCTGGTTTAAGAACCGTCGGGCCAAGTGGCGACATCAGAAGCGAGCTTCCGCATCTGCCAGGCTTCTGCATGGGGCCAAGAAGCCCCCCAAGGAGAGTTGCTGAGGGTCCTGGTCCCAGGACAGAGGACGACCCTAACAACGGAGGAAGACACAGCCGCCCTCCCGCAGCTCCTGGCGCCAGCGCACCACTGCGGTCCCTTCAGCGTCCCCTTCCCATGGCAGAGGGGTAGAGGGTGGTGCCGGGTGGGCGGGGCTGGTGGACACAGAGAAGGTCAGTTTCCTCATCCTACCACTGCATCCGGAGACAGGAGCCTTCTCACCACGGGGAATCTCAGATTCGGGGGTGGAGACTCCTCTCCCTCTAGGGGGCTTGCTGGGCTACTGTTGTTCTCCATGTATCCACGCAGCCGCGCTCCCTCCACACCAACCAAGGTGGGTGTTGCCCGTGCTCCCGGGGTGCAGCCCTTTTCTGGTCCTGCACCTAAAGTCGGGCTGCTTAGACTTTTTCCAGCCGCCACCCCTCTTTGTTCGATGCTGAGTGGCCGCTGGCTGAAACATCTCAATACCATGTTGTGGTTGTTTGTTTGCTTTTTTGTGCTACTGTTTGATGGTTGGGCAGTTCAGAAGCCTTGCTACTGCGCACGCTTCCGCCAGCCCACCTTCAGCTGCAAGACCCACAGAATCATGCTGGAGGCGGCTGTCCTCTGAGGCTTCTCCAAAAGCCCCACCTCTTCATCCTAAACCTGGTGCAGATGCCAAGATATAAATGAGCTGCTACAAGCAACTGGGGTGGGGGCTGGAGGGATAGTACAGCGGGAGGGCGTTTGGCTTGCACGCTGCCTACCCCTGTTCTATCCCTGGCATTCCATATGGTCCCACTGCCAGGAGTAATTCTTGAGTGCAGAGCCAGGAGTAACCCCTGAGCATGGTGGGAAGCGACCCCAAAACCAAAAAATATATAAAAACTAAAAAGTAAATAAAAGCCAAGCAACTGGAAGTTGGCCCAGGCCTGACGGCACCTTGGTTCTGCCTCATGCCCCACCCCCACCCCCTCTCTCCTCTGCTCTCCAGCTGGGGCCCAGCCTGTCTTGGGAACAGCCAAGGAGGCCTAAGCCCCAGTGGAACAGATCACCATGCCCTGTGGAATGTGACCTGATTTCTGGGTCTGGGCCTGTCTGCCTGGTCTGTTACATGGGAAGGCCTTGGCTTCCTTCCTTGAGGGATTCTGGAGCCTGTGTCCCTCCCACCAGTCCGTCTCTGCCCTCTAGTGGGACAAAAAGGATCTTCAACTGAGAGGCACACCTTTGCCCCCTGCAGGGTCATTATCTCTTTGCCATCATCCTGGCCACAGCACGAAGGTGTGAAACATGACTTTGATTCTCCAAACAGGCCTGCCCATATCGGAAGTCCAGAATTCCTGATAGTCTGCTTGTCTGCTTCCATGGCCCTGTTCTGCCTCCCTCAGAGGTCCTGGAGGGAATGTCTAGAAGGAGGCACAGCCCATACAGAAAAGGTGCAGGGGTGGGACTGGAGAGAGCACAATGAGGGGGACATTTGCCTCGCACTGGGCCCACCTGGGTTTTAGCCTCAGCATCCCATATGGTCTCCTAACCACTGCCAGGAGTAATTTCTGAGTGAAGAGCCAGGGAGTTACCCTTGAGTATTTCCAGGTGTGGTCAATAGTAAAAGAGGAACAGGAACCAGGACTACTATGTCTGGTCTCCCCAAAGCTGAACTCAGACTTCATGCAACAGGCACAGTGTTCCAGTATTCCCAGGGATATATGGACTCTGCAGGGACTTCCAGGGTGGCGGATCTCCCCCCTTCCCTGGCCCAGTTGCATTCTCTGGCTTCCCCAAGCTCCCTGAGCCCTGGTATCCCTGGAGCCTACACAGTTGGCCTGAAGAGCAGCCTTTCCCACCAGGGCATCCTAAGTTCCCTGGTTTTCAGGGCCCTTGCCCACCCAAGTTCAGCGGCTATTTGTCATTGTTGGGAGCCATCACGAGAGCCCCATCTTTGAGGGACTGGCCACGCTGCTGCCCTCCTGACTTTTCTCCTTTCTCTCTAGCTGCTGCTTCTTGGCAGGCTGAGCAGGACAGACAGTGTTAACACAGGTGTTCTCAAGGCTGAGTCTGATGCATTCTCAACTCCAGTCTCTCCCGCCCTTGATCTCAGATTCCCATCTTCCCTGCCACATTAACATCTCCTTCCTGGCTTCTCTCCTGAGCTATTTATGTGCCCTGAGATTACGTCACCATGACCACAAACCTGCCTGCAGACTGGCCTTGCCGCTCCGGTGTCAGCTCACCCCACACTGCTCCTGGCACTCGTCTCTCCTGATGCTGGACCTTTGTTGATGCTCTGCCCGAAGCAGGCATTCATGTCTGTTCATCTGTGGATTATCAACCAACTTATGGCCCAGGAAAACTTCCTTTGACTGTCTCCTGAGTCAGAGTCCCCATGTACAAACTCTTCTTTACACCTGTCTGCTGAAATTATACACCTGCTTGTAGGTGATCTGACCCAGGTCTGCCTTCTCCATCTGATAGGACGGACCACGAGGGACTCCCTAGGAAATTAATGACTACAAATACTAATAATTTGGGCTTTAACATATTGTTTAAATGTAACTCACAACCCCTTTCTTTGAAAACAAAATGATCCTGGGGGGAAAGGGGAATGTTTAGGCAGTTAACCTCTTCAGTGACAACTCATTCTGAAATTCAAGAACCCAGTATTTTTCAACCAGACGTTTCTTATTGAACTGTAGTCATTTATTTTATAGCTATCTAAAAAGAATTGCTGTGGGATTGTATAAAGTTTGAGTAAACACTTTAAAACACCTATACAGAAAATGTTGTGCTTTAAAACACGTATACAGAAAATTTTGTAAAGGATGGGTTCTTGTTGATAATATGGAAACATGCAGGGAATAATTTCCAAGAAATTGGAATTCTGAGGCCTTTCAATTCTTATGTGATGGAATGTTTCACTTAGCTTTAATGCCACGCCCACTACCACCACATCGCCCCCTGGCGTCCACAAATTCAAATACACATGATCTGCGCGGGGCAAAGACTACAACTCCCTTCAAGGGGCGGGATTTATTACGTCATCACGGAGCGCGGGCTGGCCTCAGGAACGCACAGCTTTCCTATTGGTCAGCTATTTAAAAGCGCCTGCGCAGTTCCGCTTCCCCGCCCCCGACCCTGTGACGTGTTTACGCCCCCGAAGTGGTCCTGGGATAGCGATGGAGACGCCGGGTGCTTCGACTCGGGCGTTGTTGCTCTCCGCCGCGTCTGGGCCGAGAAGGAAGCGTGCAGCTGAGGAGGCTGGGGCGGCTACGGGCAAACAGCGGGTTCTGGACGAGGAAGAATACATCGAGGTAAGACCTGGAGTGCACTCGCCGGTCACTACTGATCCCCCGCCGCTGACGCCTCCCCGCTCAGATCCCTCGTCCTGGGTTGTGGCGTCCCGTTATCTCGCGGAGTTCCTACCCCTGTTGTGGGCACAGTCGGAAAGCCAGACAAGCCCCGTGATGACGGAAGCGTCTTTGATGGGGGAAGCCCGCTCCAGGAAGAGACGGAGCAGGTGTAGTTGTGATGGGGTTTTAGGGAAAGCTCTACAGTGAGTAGGATTCTGACCCACTGGAAGAACGGGGGCCAGAGAGAACTTCGAGAAGGTGTCAACCGGAAGTACAAAGGCTGCAGCATCATTGGGTGAGCTGACAGCTCTCCCAGGACCCTTTCAGTAGGTCTCGATCCACTGCAAGAAAGAGTTGGTGGGGAGATTGGAGGAATACCCTCTGAGACATCCAGGCAGATGGCATTGTGGACAGCTGGTGCGCTACATGTGCCGCTTAGGAGCAAAGCTGACGGGCTGGAGCTGCAGAGTTGGGGATCTAAAACAGTCTAAAATAGTGCTGGTTGTGAGTGGAGACTGATGACCCAAGAAACGAGTTCGGGTTGGACCGACCCCCCAAGAAGGACATAGATGGACTGGAGGTGTTAACACCAGCATTAGTCCTGGGGGTGTGCAGGTGGAACCAGCAACGGAGAATGACCTGTTACTAGGACGGCTCCTGGGAGGTCAGGAGGACTGTGGTTGTGAACATGTTGCAGCAAGGGTGCTGGGGTGGGCGTCCCTTGTAAGAAAGAGGAGGGGGCTGGTTTGCTGGGGGGTAGCAGGCATCTGGATAGGTGAGTTAGTGGTAGAGTTGGTGTGGCTCTTGAGATGGCAGTGCCATCGACTGTGTTCTGCAGGGCCTCCAGGAGTGTCATCCAGAGAGACTTCTTTCCTGATGTGGAGAAGCTGCAGGCACAGAAGGAATACCTGGAAGCCAAGAGAATGGAGACTTGGAGCGAATGCGCCAGATTGCCATCAAATTTGGCTCTGCGCTGGGAAAAATGTCTCGCGAGCCCCCTCCTCCTTGTAAGAGGTTCCCCCCATTCCCCCAGGGGTGCAGGGACAGTGATTCCCTTGCTAAGCTGTTGTCTTCAGCTCACTCATTTTCATCCTTGCTTCTTCCTCCAGATGTGACTCCAGCCACATTCGAAACCCCGAGGTGCACCCAGGCACTGGAGTGGTGGGTTCCAAGTCCCGACCCGAGGCCGAGGTCTGGAGGATGGTGATGGTAAGGACCTGCTTGCTGTGAAAGGTCAGGTCACCCGTGAGTCCCTCTGTGAGACCCTAGAGGAGCGGTCCAGAGCAGATTGGCAGCCCGTGGGGGTCAGAGAGGCCTGGGCTAGGGAGTGGGAGATCTGGGTCTGGCTTCTCAAGGCGGGGTGGTCCTCCGAGCCCTCCCGTGGAGCAGCAGTGTCGTGGCTATCCCCCGACTATTCACTGCCAGTCCCCATCCAGAGTTTCCCAGGCCTCAGGAGGGTCCCGTCCTGGTCACCTCCCCTAAAGTGTCTCAGGCTTGTGCACTGGGTTCTTCTGAGTTGGTCCCTTTCCCTAGTAACTGCACAGCTTATGCCTCTTCCCTTCGTGTCTCTGCTAAGTCATCACCTGCTTAGGCAGCCCCTCTCCTGCCGCCCGGGGTAATGCCCAGCACCTCTGGGACCCAGGGCCTTCCCTGCTTGCTCACTACAGGATTCGACTCTCACAGTCATTTCTGCTTGTAGTTACCTCGCTGAGGGCAGTGAGCCTCAGGGATTACCCTTGGCTCTGCACTCAGGGGATCACTCCTGGTGGTACTCAGGGGACCATATGGGATGCCAGGGGTTGAATCTTGGTTGGCTGCATGCAAGGCAAGCTCCTCCCTCTTAGCTATCGCCTGACCCCCTGAGTGGAGATTCTTTTTCTGTGACCTTTTCTAGAGCAGCACACAACGTGCTATGGGTCTTCTGTAAGCGTGGGAGACTTGAACAACATTGTCTTCAGCACATTTATTTCAGAGGAGTCCCTGGTACCTCGTAGCTTTACAGGGGGTGGTTCCAGAAGCCCATGAGTATTGTGCATGAGTGTGCCGTGTGCCACAGCTTTTCCTCACGTCAGTCAGGGTTTCTGTCGGAGCGCGGACATACAGACAGTGTGCTTTTCTCTACTCCGCTCCAGTCTACTGCGTGCCACTCTGCTCCAACTGCAACGTGCTCAGTTTCAAAACCGTTCCAAACTGTCATTTCTGTGAAATTTCGTCTCTCTGTTGCACTGAATCACAAGGCAGTTTGTTCTGTGAAATACGCCCCTCCCTTACCTGTAAGGAAAAAATTCCTTTCCATAACCTAAGAAGTGCTGGAGACATGGTACTGGGTTAAGGCACTTGCTTAGCATTTGCCTGTGGCCATAACACAAGTTCAGATCCCAGCACACACACAGCCGCAGCAGCACTGCCAGATGTGCCCCCAAATAAAACAGATAAGTAGCCTACATTGCAGAGAGCTGCTAGTGGTCAGAGTCTCAGGCTAGAGACCCGGCTTGGGAGGCATCTCTCTTGCAGTCTGTTTTTTTTTTTGTTTGTTTGTTTGTTTGTTTTGGAGCCACACCTGGCAGTGCTCAAGCATGCTCTGCACTCAGGAATTAGTCTTGGAAGTGCTTGGGGCGGGCGGGGGACTGACCTTATGGGGTGCTGGGGATCAAACCTGTATTGTGTGTGTGCAAGGCAAGCCCCACCGGCTGTACTTCAGCACTTGAGCCATATCTTGTGTAGTCTCAGCGGTGACGGAATGAGGTGTGACACCCGCCTTTTGCTACTTCTCCCATGCCAGGACTTGAACTTTGCATGCAGGAATGGGTAGCATGTGTGAAGGCTGTTTTCTTAGTGTTGGTGATGTGAGCCTGCATGACACTGCCTCTCCAGGACGCCGCTTTCAGTGGTGGCTGGGGGAGTGGTTTGCACTGGTGAGGCCCTGCTGTAGCAGTGGGCGGTGCAGAGGGAGAGGCTCTGCCAGCACTCGGGAAGGGACGCTCGGGTGTGGAGGTTTTGACCGCAGGGCCTCTTGGACTGTGCTCTTCAGGTGGAGGAGCCCCTCTGTGATCACCCTCTTTTGGTCTGAGTCTGACCTCACACATCACTTAGCTCCTCTGAGTAGCTGGGATGGTTGGTTCTGTCTAGGTGGGGTGTTGGTGGGCCAGTGTGGGCCCTCAGGGCATGCCCAGGAGAAGGGTGGCCATCCATTCCTTGTGGTCGGGACCTGCCGCCCCAAGGGAGATATGTACTTGGATTCTGGTCTGTGTCACTCCCTGGGCAGCAGAGACGGCCGAGGAGGAGGAGGAAGAGAAGGAGCCTCTGCCCAGCCTCGATGTCTTTCTGAGCCGCTACAAGCGAGGACAACGCCTCCTTCCAGGAGATCATGGAAGTGGCCAAGGAGAAGAACCGGGCACGCCACGCATGGCTCTACCAGGCTGAGGAGGAGTTTGAGAAGGTATTGTGGGGTGCGGCCATATGGGCTCTGGCTGTCGGGTAGGGAAAGGCCCACTGTGGGCAGAGCCTGGGTTCCACTGCTCTGACCCTCCCTCTCCCCTGTGATGCAGAGGCAGAAAGATAACCTTGCCCTCCCGTCAGCAGAGCACCAGGCCATTGAGAGCAGCCAGGCAGGCGTGGAGACCTGGAGGTACAAGGCCAAGAACTCCCTCATGTACTACCCAGAGGGTGAGTGGGCCAGGAGGAAGGGGTTGGTTCCTTTTCAGCCAGGTGCTTAGGCTCTGGGTCTGTTGGAGCTCTGGGGTGGGGGCTGTGTGTGAAGTCAGAGGAGGGGGGCCCTTCGGGCTGCCCCTGCGCTTCCCTGGGCCCTCACTGCTGTCTGGCGTGGTTGCCCAGGTGTGCCTGATGAAGAGCAGCTGTTTAAGAAGCCCCCGCAGGTTGTGCATAAAAACACCCGCTTCCTCAGAGACCCCTTCAGCCAGGCCCTGAGCAGGTCCCAGCTGCAGCAGGCCGCTGCCCTCAATGCAGGTGAGTGGGAGGTTGGCAGGGGCAGGGTGTGAAGTGTCTTGGCTGCCCCTTTTTTGTTGGTAGGGGGCAGGGGATCTTTTTATTTTATTGTATTGTATTGTATATTTTATTTTATTTTATTTTTTGCTTTATGGGTCACACTTGGCGATGCTCAGGGTCTACCCCTGTAGGAATTATGGGTCAACAGCATGTAAAGCAAACGCCCTACCTCTGCTGTACTATCGCCTCCAGCCCCTGTTTTTTAAAATTTTTGAGGGTAACATCTTGCTTGCTCAGGGTTTTTGGTCGGCGATCTCTCCTAGTGGGGCTTGGGGGCAAACCCGCCATATGCAGGAAGTGCCCTGCCTGCTGCACTGTCATCCCGGCCCCACTGGATGCTCCTTTCCTTGGGGTTTGTGGGGACTGGCATTGCCTGAGCCCTAACCCATGGAGTTCCGTGTGTGTGTGTGTGTGTGTGTGTGTGTGTGTGTGTGTGTGTGTGTGTGTGTGTGTGTGTGTGTGTGTGTGTGTGTGTGTGTGTGTGTGTGTGTGTGTGTGTGTGTGTGTGTGTGTGTGTGTGTGTGTGTGTGTGTGTGTGTGTGTGTGTGTGTGTGTGTGTGTGTGTGTGTGTGTGTGTGTGTGTGCCCTGTGTCTGAGTGCATTGCCTGAGCCCTAACCCATGGAGTTCCGTGTGTGTGTGTGTGCCCTGTGTCTGAGTGTGTGCCTGAGTGTGCTTACATATGCCTCTGTGTGTGTGCGGCCCCACTGGATGCTCCTTTCATTGGGGTTTGTGGGGACTGGCATTGCCTGAGCCCTAACCCATGGAGTTCCTGTGTGTGTGTGTGTGTGTGTGCGTGCGCCCTGTGTCTGAGTGTGTGCCTGAGTGTGCTTACATATGCCTCTGTGTGTGTGCGGCTCCACTGGATGCTCCTTTCATTGGGGTTTGTGGGGACTGGCATTGCCTGAGCCCTAACCCATGGAGTTCCGCGTGTGTGTGTGTGTGTGTGTGCGCGCCCTGTGTCTGAGTGTGTGCCTGAGTGTGCTTACATATGCCTCTGTGTGTGTGCGGCTCCACTGGATGCTCCTTTCATTGGGGTTTGTGGGGACTGGCATTGCCTGAGCCCTAACCCATGGAGTTCCGCAAGCGTGTGTGTGTGTGTGTGTGTGTGTGTGTGTGTGTGTGCGCCCTGTGTCTGAGTGTGTGCCTGAGTGTGTGCCTGAGTGTGCTTACATATGCCTCTGTGTGTGTGCGGCTCCACTGGATGCTCCTTTCATTGGGGTTTGTGGGGACTGGCATTGCCTGAGCCCCTAACCCATGGAGTTCCGCGTGTGTGTGTGTGTGTGTGTGTGTGTGTGTGTGCGCGCCCTGTGTCTGAGTGTGTGCCTGAGTGTGCTTACATATGCCTCTGTGTGTGTGCACCCGAGTGTGCCTGCATGTGTGTAACCGAGTGTGCCTGCATGTGTGTGCTTGTGTGCATGTGCCTGTGTGTGCGCCTGAGTGTTTCTGCATGTGCCTCTGTGTGTGTATGTGCGCATATGCCTGTGCGTGCATGCTTGCATGCCGTGTGCTTGTGCCTCTGTGTGTGTGTGTGTGTGTGTGAGTATGTGTGTGTATGCTGGGTGTGTGCCCGTGTGCACCTGGCCGTCAGTTAGCAGAGAGAGCACACTTGCCCCCAACACTAACTCTCTCTGCTTTCCCAGCACAAACAGGGGCAAGGTGGCCCTGACGGCAAGGAGCTGATCCCCAGGAATCCCCGAGTGGGTGGATTTGGATTTGTTGCCACCCCTTCTCCGGCTCCTGGTGAGACCCTTGGGCTCTGGCCCCCACGTGGGGCTGCCCTGGCAGCCCCTGCCACTCTGATGCTTCCCCAGTACTGGTTCCCATTCCTGGGCCCCTAGGACTGCATAACCATCGGGGAGAGGAGCACGGTGCGCCCAGCCTGTGGGCAGAGGCTCCGGCTGACCTGACCTGATGTGGGGTCTGTTCTGGGCAGTGTGGTGGTCGTCTGGGTTCACCCTAAGCCTAGCAGGACAGACGAGCCAGGGGTGCCGGGCTCTGCTGGGCAGCTGGACTGGCTGCTGTGGCGGGCTGAGGGATGGGAGCAGGCGGGGCCTGGGCGGTGTGAGGGGGCTGGGGGTTCTGCCAGGTGGGAGATCCACTAGATGCGGCTGGATTAGAGGGCCTCAGGCACCTGGCGCCCAGCGATGCTCAGGGGTTACTCCTGGCTCTGCACTCAGGAACTACTCCTGGTGGTGCTCAGGGGACCATGTGGGATGCTGGGGATCAAACCCCGGGTCGGCCACATGCAAGGCAAACGCCCTCCCCACTGTATTATCACTTCAGCCCCAAGGAGCTAACTCTGAGGGGTGCTCAGGCAGTGTGTACCCTTCCAGGTGACTGCTGCTGGGCTGGATGTCCCTGTCAGTCGTGGCTGCTCCTGTCCTGGCCCTGCCCTGCCAGCAGGGGTTCTGGACCAGCCCTGCCACTCTTCATAGAACCAGGGCATGAACTATAGGTGCTCTTGGGGTCCCTCCTGCCTTCTCTGGGGTACTGGTAGCTGTGATACAGGCTGGTACATGTGGAGGCACCTCTAATTTGCGTAGAGTTCAGGGCGGTGTGGGATCCCTGGGAATCCCCACGTGCATCCTTTCCTGAGGCGAGGTGTTTCGGGCACTCTGGGAGGCTCCCCAGACACGTGCTGCTGTGGGGCTCCTAGCCCTCAGAGGCGCCATCAGCCCTCAAGCTGAGTGTGTCCCGAGCTGCAGGGCTCTGCGCCTGCCTGGCTCTTGCTGCTTCCTGTGGAGGGGGTGGTAGGAGAGCGGGCCAGTGGCCTGCCCCCGTGTTGGTTAGCTGGGCCGTTTGGCTTTGCTCCACCTGGCTCCTGTGACTGAGGAGGGCTCTCTTTCTGCAGGGGTCAGTGAGTCCCCGCTGATGACCTGGGGGAGGGTGGAGAACACCCCCTTGAGAGTGGAAGGGCTCGGACCGCCCCTATGTGGACAGGACACCGGGCCGGCCTTCAAGGTGAGTCGAGGGGGAGCACGGTGGGGCCAGAGGGAGGCACAGCCTAAGCCCCTTGGAGCCCTGGCAGGAGCACTGCAGGATGACAGACAGGTGGGAATGGCCGGGGGCACTTGAGAGGGGCACGCAGGCCACTGAGGCAGGGGCAGCAGGGCTCCCTCGGCCTGGCTGTCGATGCAGTTGGGTCTGTGTGCTCTGGCTGCAGAACAGGGTTCAGGGTCCCCTAGGGCAGCTCCCACCCAGCCTCTTCACGGGCATAGAGGGGCAGGCTGGGCAGCTGAGCGGCAGGTGCTCTTCAGAGGTGGGCCGACCTCTGCGGGGAGCCCGGCACCCCGTCCATGCTCCAGCGTTGGTGAGGATTGAAGCCTGGAGAAGAGTGAGGTTCCTGGAAGTGGGGAGCATAGAGCTGCTTGTTGGGGTGCAGCCCTAGCCTGCAGGTTGGGGGCAGGCAGAGGTGGACACCCCAGTAGTGAAGACTGCTGGCTGGGTCACAGCCGCCTACACGTGCTTCCTTATAGATCCTGGAGCCGGGACGCAGGGAGCGGCTGGGGTTGAAGATGGCCAATGAGGCCGCTGCCAAGAACCGGGCTAAGAAGCAGGAGGCTCTTCGGAGAGTGACGGAGAACCTGGCTAGGTGAGGGGCAGACTGGCCTGAATCGGGAGTTTCTCACCCGTCTCCTCCACTTGCCAGTCTGCAGGGCACAGTCTTGACCAGACCCAGGGTTCACGCGGTCTGGCCAGGGGTGTGTCCTGTGTGAGGCAGGGCACAGGACCCTTCTGTGTTTCCTCCCTTGGAGGCTCGCCTTGTGCCTTGGCCAGCTCCAGCCTGCCCTGGGAACATGGTTCCTCACGCCCCCGCTGGAGACTGGCTGGCTTCCGACGCACTCTCAGGACTGGGCTTGCTGTCTTGGGCTGTGCTCTGCAGGGTCCTGAGTTTTATTTATTTATTTATATTATTATTATTTTTGCTTTTTGGGTCACACCCAGCGATGCTCAGGGGTTACTCCTGGCTCTGAGTTCAGGAATCACTCCTGGCACTCGCGTGAGGGACCATATGGGATGCCGGGGATCGAACCCAGGTCGGCTGCATGCAAGGCAAAGGCCCTACCCACTGGACTATCGCTCCGGCCCCATGCCCTGAGTTTTAATGCGCTGCCATCTCCTCTCCCTCTTCCCTTGGCGGGAGACCCTGCTAACTCAGCACCTGGTCCAACCTAATCCTGCATTTCTTACCAGCCTCACCCCCCAAAGGCCTGAGCCCGGCTATGTCCCCAGCCCTGCAGCGCCTCGTGAGCAGGACAGCCAGCAAGTACACAGACCGGGCCCCTGCGGGCCAGCTACACCCCATCCCCAGCTCGCTCCACCCACCTCAAGAGCCCAGCCAGTGGGCCCTCGGACCCCCACAAGCACACCTGCTCCTGGCTCAGCTGCTCGGACCCCCTCAGCCAGGACCCGGCCTCTATCACGGACAACTTGCTGCAGCTCCCGGCGCCGGCGCAAGGCCTCAGACTTCTTCTAGGCCCAGGCCGGGCTGGACAAATGGAACTGGAGTGGAGCCCTGCGGGCGGGCCTTCAGTGGCAGGACACTCTGGCCTTCAGGATTCCCAGTCCCGACCGGAACATTGACTCTCGCAAGAGCTCTGGAGAAGAGGCGCTGTGCCTTGGGCTGGCACCCAACATACCAGGCCTCGGGCACCTTGCTGGGCCTCGCGGGAGACTTTCCTGTGAGTCCCTGCCTGTTTCTACCCGTCCTTATTAAAACCAACAGGGGTGGTCTTAGCAGGGGCGGTCCCTCTCCGGCTGCTTGGTGGGCGGCCCCTCAGGGAAGCTGCTGTGGGGACCCTCTCTTGATCATGTGGAGCTCCTGGGGCCCAGAAGCCAGTGGTCAAGCTGGAGGCACCTGTATCCTATTCCCCACTTCCCTCACCCTTTCTGCACTGTGGGGGGCTCGTGCTGCAGCTATGCAGACCAGCCTGGCCTGCAGGCCTCCGAGTGCCAGGGGCGGCTGGGCCCCACCTGCACTTCTCCCTGTTCCCACAGTTGCTCCAGGCCCTGTTACCCGCCGCAGTGGGGAGCACTGTCTCAGCTTGCCCCGTACCTGCCCATGCTTCAGTGCCCCGGGCCTGGCCTGCCTTACTCTGCTGAGTCACACCACCAGTGGGTGCCCCTACATGACAACTCCCTGGTCACTGTGTAGAAAGCAATAGCCGGCACTGGGCAGCTGGCCAGCACTTGTCTGGGCTGAGGACCCAGTACCGGCCTGCTGGAGGCTCGGGGCCAGCAGATCCCAGATTGGGGCCTCAACCCTGAGGTGCTTCTGCTGACTCCCACATGGGTCTCAGTGGGTCGTGTTGTGTCCCGCCAAGGCTTGTACTCACCGCCCAGCTGTCTCAGGAAGCTCAGTCTTCCCTGCTGAAACGACCTGGCCTCCTCCTCCTCCTCCTGGGTCTCTTGAGGGCCTGCATTCTGACACTGCCCCCTGCTGCCAGCCTGGGCCTTGTGGCCTATGTTCCTGCCAGCCTCCGGGTTGGCAGGGAACGTGACCCAGATGACACGGCCCAGTCCAGAGAGGGCCCTTTTGAGGCCCTTTCATCTGGTAGAGAGAGGTGGGCTTCAGGCCAAAGGAGTCCCCCATGAAGTGGGTAGATTGGCAAGGATGTGAATGAGGCACAGAGGGAGTGATGCCCAAGTCGGGCCTCCTAAGGCCCAGTACTTTCGCTGACTGTGGGAGTTGGGGGGCAGAGTGTGCCCCAGAGTGACAGATAAGGGGGGAGGGCCGGAGTGATAGCACAGCAGGGAGGGCGCGTTTGCCTTGAATGCGGCTGACCAGAGTTCAATCCCCGGCATCCCATATGCCCCCCCTAGCACCGTCATGAGTACTTCCTGAGTGCAAGAGCCAGGAGTAACCCTCTGAGCATTGCTGGGTGTGACCTCCCCAAAAAAGGGGTGGGCAGGTCTGTCCAGAGGCAAGGGAAGGAAGGGCTGGGGTGGTGCAGCCTTGAGGAGGGTCGCCGAAGGGGCTGTCTGCTGAGTGGGAAGGCCAAGTGAGGCTGCCCCCAAAGGTGAACTCTGAGATGCTGGGCCTGGGGCAGGTCTAGAGGGGAGTGATGCCGGGCTCAGAAGCCGTCAGCCATGGTCCTCATTGCCTACCAGACCTCACTTTGAGTCTGCTTGGGCTGGGGCCCCACGCCCTGGGCCTCTCCCCTGGAGACCCCACGCCGCAGGGAGGGTGGTTGGCTGAGTCCTAGAGAAAAAGACTCCGCAGGGGGCACTCTCTGCTTGTATTCACTTTGTGGTTTATTTTGGTGGCAATGAACGTCTTTGCTACCAAGTGGAAGAAAGCTAATAGAACGTAATCAAAATAGTGGTTTAATTGACGGATTTTACTTGTTCCTTGCACCTGTGCCTTCTTCCGCCTCCTATCTGCCTACTTAGTTTATGTGGGTGCAGCCGCTGTGCTGCACCCGGGCCCGGGCACACTAGGTGCTCGCCTTCCCCGCCTCAGCTCCAGGGGTGTGATGGTGGTCTTTGGTTTTGGAGGTCTCGGCCAGCCGGTCCTCCATCCTGTCATCGTTTCGGGCATCACCAGCAGCCGGTGCTGGGTTTGGCGCCCAGCTTGTGGTCAGGCCGGTGCTCGGTCCGGTGCTCAGGCCGGTGCTCGGTCCGGTGCTCAGGCCGGTGCTCGGGCCGGTGCTCGGGCCGGTGCTCAGGCCGGGAGCCTGGCCGAGCATCCAGTTTGCACTCAGCCCGGTACTTGCCCCTCTCCCTCCCTCTTGAAGGAGGAGGAAGACATGGCTTTGGGCTTCGGGAGCTGCAGCCAGGAGTGGCTGAGGATCTCGTCAATGTGCAGCCGCCGGTTGACGTCAGGCTGCAGGATGCGGTAGATGAGGTCCTTGCACTCACCCGTCAGGTTCTTGGAGCGGGGGAAGTCCACGCGGTGCTCCTTCTGGATGCGCAGCATCTTCTTGATGTCCGAGTCGTCATAGGGCATGGAGCCGCAGACCATGATGTAGAGAATCACGCCCAGGCTCCAGATGTCGTACACACCTTGGGCTGGTAGGGGATGCCCCTGCAGCACCTCGGGGGCCGCGTGAGGCCGCCGAACCCGCAGAAGGTCTTGCTGAGGATGATGCGGCCGCTGCCGCCCCGCAGGCAGCGCTTGGAGAAGCCGGGTCGGACAGCTTGATGTTGAAGTCCTTGTCAAGGAGAAGGTTCTCGCGACTTGAGGTCTCGGTGGGCGACGCCCAGGTCGTGGCAGTACTTGACGGCCGAAGAGAGCTGGCGGAACATCTTGCGAGCCACGCCCTCGTGCAGGGCTCCCGGCACTTGATGAACCTCGAGGAGGCCGCCCTGGACGCCGAAGTTCCATGACGATGTAGATGCGCCCGCCGGACGTCTCGAAGATCTCGTAGGTCTTGATGATGGAAGCGGTGGTTCACGGTGGCCAGGATGTCCATCTCCCGAGGAAGGAATCTCTCCACAAAGTCGGGTGGGTGTTTTCTTGCGGTCGATGATCTTGACGGCCACGCTGAACTTTGAGGCGCTGGAGTAGGCAGATTTGACTTTTGCATAGGAGCCCTTGCCCAGATTAATGCCCACGATGAAACCCTTCTTCCTTAGGACCGCGGCATCGTCCATGGTGCCAGGAGCGGCCGGCGCCCGCCGCTTTCTACATCCCCTCCCCACAGGTGCCAGCGGGCATCGTCCTCGTGTGCACTGTAGGGAGCGGTGTGCCTGAGGGCCTAGGCTCAGAGGGGTGGAACGCCGGCATTGTCCCTGCGTGACTTCAGCATGTGAAGTCATAAAGCCGGGCTACTGGGTGTGGGGACTGGGCTGGGCTGGGGGACGGGGCCCTAGAACCCTGGGAGCCAGGTTGGCCTGACAGGAGCACCTGCACCCCCTCCACAGGAAGAAAGCAGCCCCGGGACTCTGGTAATCCCCCCACCACTTCTGCTCACAGTGGCTTCCCCATCTCAGGGCAAGCCCAGGGGGAAAGGGGACCTGCTTAGTCCCCAGACTCCACCTGAGTGTCTCCTGGGCTCGTTCCCTGGCAGTGGGTGCTAGCTCGCTGTTGGTCCTAGTCCCAGGATGCCCAATCGTGCAGCTTTTCAAGGTTTGACACCTCTGCTCTAGGGCTTGTGCCCATGGACCTTGTGGAGTCTGGGAGGAACTGCCCTGGGCTGGGGTGTGGTGGGTCCTGGCGCTCAAGAGCAAGCTCTCCTCTGGTGCCCAAAGCACAGCACCTCGGCAGTAGTGAGGTGGGTGGCCGTGCACATGTGCCAGCAGCACCGCGGGCGGGGCCCTGGGCCTGGGCAGCTGGGCAGCTGTGTGTTCCAAGAAAGAGGGTCCAGGCTTCCGTCAGGATGAGGAGCAGGCTGGTTCTGAGAATGGCCATGTCCTGGTCAGGAGCCAGGGCAGTGCCACAGCTGTGGCTCATTTTGACAGTGTGGATGGGCCACAGAGAGAACCCCTGTGTTTGCTGTCCTGCACTGCAGGGTCCCCTGAGCACTGAGCTGGGTGTAGCCACTCGAGACCCCCTTAACTCCCCAAGAAAGGATGGTTCCTGGCAGGTCAGGGTGAGCAGAGGCCCGTGCATTTGGCTTAGAGGCCTGACTGGGACCAGCAGGAGACACAAGGTGCAGTGGCTGGGGTAGCAATAGACGGACCCAAGCCAAAGCCTGGTACTGGGGTCTTGGTGGCTGGGCTACCCAGAACCTTGGTGTTTATGGGCAGAATCTTGGTGTGAGGAGGAGGAGGAGTCAAATTACTGTGGACCTTTGTTGTGGACCAGCTTATTGGAACCAGGCCCAACGCCTTGTTTGCCTCTCTTAGGCTCTCTTTAGTGCCTGGAAAGGTGAAAACTTCATTTCAGGGCCCCTTGTATGGGGACCCAGCAGCCTCTGTCTAATCTGCTCTTGATCTGTAAGATTCTTGCTGTTCATGAGAGATGACAGAGGGAGGCCCAGTTCCTGGTGGCGGTGTGGGGCCATGACTGGAGCCAGAGGGCAGGGGGAGCATGTGGGCTCCCCCATAGTGACACCAGGCAGATGTCACATGGCAGAGCAAGTCTACACAACACACCTGGAGAGCCTGGGGTACCCCATGTCTGAGTCTCTGCAGAGCCCTGAGGGGGATGACCCAGAGGGTGCATCTTCTGACCCCTTACTAATATCTTAGCTTTGGGTCAGTGCTCAGACGTCACTACTGAAAACGGGCTGGACTCAGAGCATGCCGCCATTTTCCTGCCACCTTCCTCATGTTCTAGGGTGTCAAGGGGTGTCTGCCCGTCATGACAGGAGGACAGAACCATGAGACGGGCCCTGGGAGGCGGGGCAGGCTGCCAGGTGAGGAGTCAGCCACGTGGGGGTGATGGGTAGGGTACACCCCTCAGAGTATTGTGGGCCAGGCACGTCCCACAGAGGGTCTGGAGCCCAATATCACTTGGGTGTCATTGCAGCGATGGAGCTGAGGCCTTACCCCATGGATAAGATAGCCAGCTCACCAGACCATCTGAGGGCCATCACTGAGGCTGCCCCCTTCTGGCTGTCTGTCCCCCCGGTCAAGCATGCCCCATGCTCCTTCCTGCCTCGCCTGCAGTGAGTGATTCACAAGCATCACTGGTCCTGCCCCTGTGAGAACCGAGGCAGGGATGTCAGTCACGAACCCCTCAGAAGTTTTGACAGGTGCTGGGACTCCACACGCCATTACCAGACAAGCTTCAAGACTGCTCCTGAGACGGTTTCTTTTGCTGGAGAAGCTGGCAGACCCCCCTTCTGACCTAGGGCCTGTTCTGATATTCAGCACCAGGTCCTGACGGTCTGGGACCAAGGGCACTTACTGTGGACTACCAAGTGCTGTGAGGGGCCCCCCAGACGACTGTAGAGGCCCCTCATCTGAGCCTAGAGGGATGGGCCAGAAGTGCCGGGACATGGCTGCAGGCGGATTCCCAGCAGCCTCAGAGCTAGGGGCCAGGGAGATGGCCCGAAGACTGGAGTGCACATTTTACATGGTGGGGCGTCAGGTTCTATCCTCAGCACTACCGTGTCCCACGGGCACCACATGGTCTCCAGAACAAAAAGCCCAGACACTGGGATTCTTCCTAGGAGCCCAGAGGCCAGTGTGGGACAGGGCTCGGTGGGAGGCAGTGGAAGGGCAGAGAAGGGAGCATGGTGCTGGAGAGCTGGGCAGGGGGCAGGGTAGCTGCAGAGGTTCTGGGGCACGGCATCCTCTTCTAGGGCACTGAGGTTTGGGGTCTTCCTGCCCCCTGGGCAGGGAGCTGGGCCCTGCAGACTCTTGTCCTCTGTGTGTGCGGCCCATAGGTCTCCAAGCAGCACGGAAGAGCGAGGAGCAGGCAGAGGGGTGCCACAGTGAGGTGAGGATTGGCCTATGCTGCCAGCTCTGTGCTCATGCCAGTGTCCCTATGAGACAGGCCTGCCCCATGAGGGTCAGCCTCTCCACTGGGCTCTGCTGTTCTGCCCCAACAGGGAATGTCACCATCCCGCCCTCCAGGCGCACACCAGGACTCCTGGAAATGGGATGTGGCTGAGGCCACACTAGCAGGGACTCATGCAGGCTGGGCCTCACACCCTGTAGCATGTGCTGTTTCTAGACCAGGGAATAAACATCCTCCTCCCAGGGTGCCACGTAGCACTAAGTGCTGGCCAAACGTGGGGGAACCCTGGGTGCTGACCAAACGTGGGGGAGCCCCCGGGTGTTTGGAGCAGAGCAAATAATCTGCTCCCATTTAGGAAGGGCAAGAGGGTGTGAGAGAGGAGGGCCTATGTGCGCTCTTGCAGAACAGTACCCCACCCCCATCAACACTGGCAGCGACACTGCAGGTGTGAAGGTATCAGGAGCCCACCTCAACCTTCCAGGCAGAGGGAGGGACCCCCCCACTCCTGCCTTTGTGCCATCCTTCCTGGGTCTCTCTCACCTAGCCCCTGCCCCATCCCACCCTAGCTTCCCAGGGCCCCTCTGGTGTGTGTGTGTGGGGGGGTGGCAGTGCAAAGCTTCCCTCTCTGTGGACATACAGGCGGCCAGCCAGGGTAAAGGACAGTCACCTTGGGACTACATTAATATAGTGATTTATTGCTGCTTTAGCTGTGTGGGTTACCACGCTCACCGGGAGGGAGGAGAGGAAACTGACGAAAATATGGCTCATCCCAGACTGCCTGCCTTCTCTGGATGGCCCCATGGCGGTTTGGAAGCTCCAGCTGAAAGCCATGAGCTCTGTTTGATTGCCTGCTGGCCCCCTGGGCCGAGAGAGGATTCCTAGGAGTGTGTCTCTGGGGGGCTGCTGGGGGTGACCCCTTCCTCTGACTCCTTGCTTAGCTGCTCATCAGCAGAAGGGTTTAAGGCTTCCGTCTGCCTTAATAATTGCACATGCAGAGACTCTTGGGCTTTTGCTTCAGAAAGTGTCTCGGGCTTTGTCTCTTCTCCGGACTCTAACTTGACAGCTGACTCCTTTTTAGAGCCGGGTTGTTCAGAGGTCCACAAGGAGTCAGTACCTCGGGAGGTCTCTCCATCCTTGCTGATGTTTGCAGAGGACAGGCCCTGTGCCTTGGGCTGCACCCAGGAGTGGCTGAGGATCTCATCGATTTGCAGCCGCCGGGTTGACGTCGGGCTGTAGCATGCGGTAGATGAGGTCCTTGCACTCACCTGTCAGGTGCTTGGGGCGGGGAAATTGGACGCGGTGCTCCTTTTGGATGCGCAGCATCTTCTTGATGTTGGAGTCGTCATAGGGCATGGAGCCGCAGACCATGATGTAGAGAATCACGCCCAGGCTCCAGATGTCGTACACCTTGGGCTGGTAGGGGATGCCCTGCAGCACCTCGGGGGCGGCGTGAGGCCGCCGACCCGCAGAAGGTCTTGCTTAACGTCAGTCGGCCACTGTCGTCCCAGCAGGCAGCGCTTGGAGAAGCCGAAGTCGGACAGCTTGATGTTGAAGTCCTTGTCAAGGAGAAGGTTCTCACACTTGAGGTCTCGGTGGACAACGCCCAGGTCGTGGCAGTACTTGATGGCCGAGGAGAGCTGGTGGAACTTCTTGCGAGCATCGTCTTCGTGCAGGGCTCCCCGGGTCTTGATGAACTTCGAGGAGGTCGCCCTGGACGCCGAGTTCCATGACGATGTAGACCTTGCCATCGGACGTCCCGAAGATCTCGTAGGTCTTGATGATGGAGCTGTGGTTTAGCATGGCCAGAATCTCAATTTCCCGGGAAGGAATTTCTCCAAGAAGTCTGCGGGGGCTTTCTTGCGGTCGATGATCTTGATCGCCACGTTGATCTTGAGGCGCTCAGAGTAAGCGGATTTGACTTTTGGCGCATTTGAGCCCTCTCCCAAATTTATCCCCACGATGTAGCCTCGCCGCTTGAGGACGGCAGCGTCATCCATAGTGCGGGGAGAGCCCAGTGCCTCTGAGACTGCCCTCTACATCCCTGCGGACATGGGCCATTTACAGTCTGGACAGAGAGTCTTCTGGGTCGGCTGGGCCTGTTGTCCCTGCTTTCCAGAGACCAAGACTCTGGGCTGGAACGTTGAGCATTATCTCCCAGGTGACTTCAGAGGGTGAAGTCACAAAGGAGGGTTCTGGAGGAATGAGGCTTTGCCCTTGAGCCTCTTGGATTTGGAACCCCCAAAGGCTGGCCGGTGGGAGGTAGCAGACTGAAAATTAGCAGAGAGCAGCTTCACACTTGGCTGGGACGTGAGGTAGGAGGGGAGAGTGATACTGTGGGGGACACTCTGGACTGTCCCTGCTTCCAAATCTAGAGCCAGGACAGCTTGAGAGGTGGTAGGCCAGGGCCGGAGAGATGGTACAGCATTTTGGTTACTTGCCTTGCATACAGTCAGCTCAGGTTCAGTTCCCGGTACCCCTGTGGTCCTCTAAAAGCTCCAAAATGACCCCCAGGTACAGAGCTAGGAGTAAACCCTATGCACAGGGGTATGGCCCAAACCCCTAATTAAAGAAGTGTTGGGCTGGAGCAATCAGTACAGCAGTAAGGCACTTGCTTTACATGCAGTTGACCCAGGTGTGATCCCCAGCATCCTATATGATTGCCCAAACACTGCCAGGAGTAATTGCTGAGCACAGAGCCAGGAATAACCCCTGTGCACTGCCAAATGTGCCGCCCCTCAAAAAAAAGGTGGACCATTTTTTTGGAAGCCTGGGGGTCTAGAACCGTGGGGGTCACTTCCTGGGGAATGAGGACATTCTCAGGTGAGGACTTAATGACAAGGGTGAGACGAGTCTAGGAACCTCCAGGAATAGTAGCTGCCACCTGGGAGAAGGGGCAGGATGGGTCAGAGATGCTGTACAAGGGGTAAGACTGCCTGACACCTGGCCGGCCCTAGTTTGAATCCCTGACACACTATATGATCCCCAAACATCACCATGATTCATGTGAGCACACATGGATGTGGCCCCAAACAAACAAAAAAACCCTCTTTGAGTATGAGTCAAAGTTCAAAAAAGAAGGGAAAAGGAGGGATAAGGGAGGGCTGGTCCCTGGAACCCAAGAAGCATAGAGGACGTCACCTCTGAGAGTGACCTGAGGGCCCAGAGCCCTGGAACGCATGAATGAACCGCTTCCCTGCCCTTCAGCTCTGGATGCCCTCGGATGGCATGCCTGCTGGCATCCCAAGGGCCTGAGACAGCCCCAAAGCAAGAGCCGAGGTGGAGGTGGGTGCAGGAGAGGCAGATGCTCCTGGGCTCTGCCAGATCCCTGCGTGGGCTGCCCTGGGCTCTTCACTTTCCTTCTTTCCCTTCCTTGGAAACCTTGTTGGTCTGCCTGCTTTTCTCACAAGGTTCTTGGGGGAGGCCTGGTGTAACAACCAGCAGGGATTCCTTTTTTTTTAATTCCTTTTTTGGGACACATCTAGCTCTACTCGGGTTACTCCTGGCTCTGCACTCAGGAATTACTCCTGGCATTGCTCAGGGACCATATGGGATACCAGGGATTGAACCCAAGTTGGCCGCGTGCAAGGGAAATGCCCTGCCCTGTGCTATGGCTTTGCCCCAGCAGGGATTTCTGAGTCCCTCCTGGGGGCCTGTGCAGTCCTTAGTCCTGGCCAGGTGCCCAGGGAGCTGGAGTGAGGGGCGCAGAAGGCTGGGCCGGGATCCCGCTCTGAGTGACAGCAGCTGTTCCTGGAGGATGGTGCACGTGGCAAGGGCAGCACTGGACAGGGACTATTGTTTCTGCTAACACAAGAGCCTTCTCTTCTGACAGACCAGGGAGCTAATGCCCGCTCTGGGCACTCCCGAGGGAAAGGAGAAGGCAAGTCTGGTTTAGCTTTTTTTTTTTTTTTTTTTTTTTAATAATTTCATGTTTTATTTATTTATTTATTTTTTGCTTTTTGGGTCACACCCTGCGATGCTCAGGGGCCACTCCTGGCTCTGCACTCAGGAATTACTCCTGGCGGCGCGGGGACCATATGGGATGCCGGGATCGAACCCAGGCCCGCATGAGCCGGCCGTGCAAGGCAAACGCCCTACCCGCTGGGCTATCGCTCCGGCCCCTGGTTTAGCTTTGTGTTGGACCAGTTAACCCTGGATGGCACGGGCCAGTGTGTCAGTGTCGAGGATGGATAGAACTGCTAGCAAGGGAGTTTGGGGCTGCAGCTGGTTCCATGCCGGGATGGCCCTTACCCTTCCTTTTGCCTGTCTCCAGCCCCTTCCTCAGCTCTGATACCCTGAGCCAGGCGCGTGTGCTTGGCTGGCGGTCCTGCTGATGCGGCGCTGCCTATTTGCTTTCTCCCTCCCATTATCTATCAGCTTGTTCCTAGAAGCTGCGAGCCACTGTCTCCAATGGCTCTTACTCCCGCAAAGATGGTCTGCCCTGTACCAGCGTCTCCCACCCATCCTAGCTGCCTCCTGGGACGCTCCTTCTAGCAATTTTCTCAGCGAGTTGAGACATTTTCAGCTGTGAACCCAGTGAAGCCACATCTGCAGGGCCTCTTTCCCCACACCCAGAGACTACCTGGAAGTGTGCCTCGTCCCATTTCTGCAGCACGTGGCCGTACACTTTAGGGCCGCAGGTATGCGCGGTGGAAGAAAACCGTGCCTCACCTCTCTACCCCACCACACATTCCCCCTGCTGCTCCGACTGCAGGCTCCTCCCCAATCGACTGTAGTCCCTCCCGGTGGCCCTTCTGCGTTCCGCCCTTTCTAAGTCCATCTTCGTAGGCCGCTGCCCTGACCCCACTCAGCCTGCGCACCACCCCGGCCCCACGGACTCTCGGTCCTTTTGCGGAGTCCCACGGCCCAGGCTCCGCCCCCTGAACCCACCCCTGCGTTTAGCCAATGGCACACACGTCAGCCCTAATAGTTCCGCCCCAGCACTGAGCCCCGCCGCTCAGGCCCCGCCCTTTGGGCCCAGCCCAGGCCCCGCCCCCTGCTCAGCCAATGGCCCGCGCGGGGCCCAGAGCGCGCAGGCCCTGCCCCTCGCCTCCGCGCTTCTCTGGCCGGCGCCAGCGTCGCGGGCTGGAGGCGGGGGCGCGAAGCTGGGCAGGACGGCCGCCATCTTGCGCGGAGCTGGAGTCGCGGAACCGGAGGCTGCTGCCGAGAGTGCGCACGAGCCAGCGGCCCAGCCCCGCCGCGGCGCAGCCGCAGGACGCCTCCCCGCCGCCTCTCCGCGCCCGGTCCCGGCCCGCCGCCTCTCCGCCCGGCCCGGTCCGGCCTCTCTGAGGGGGTCACGCGGCCGCCCCGGGGACGATGAACGGAGGATAAATGGTGCCCAAGGCAGACAGCGGTGCCTTCCTGCTGCTCTTCCTGCTCGTGCTCACCGTCACCGAGCCGCTGCGGCCAGGTGCGCGGCGCGGTGGGCGCGGCGCGGTGCGAGGCGGCGTGTGGGGTGCGGGGCTGGGCGGGCGCGCGGGCTGGCCGGGGGCGGGGCGCGGGGTGGTGGCCGGGGTCGGGGTCGTAGCCGCCGCACTCCCCCTCCCCACCCCACCACGGGCTCCTGCCGCCTTGTGCGGTCCCGGCCGGTGCCCCAGCGCGGGCCGAGTTCGGGGCTGCGCCCGCGCCCACACGGGCCCGTGCGTGTACGCGGGCTCCGAGCGCCCAGGACGTCGTGGAACTTTGTTGTGGAGGGATGAGGTTGCCTTCTGACCCGCGGCTTCGAGATGGGGCTGGAGGTGCTGGGCTCCCTCCGAACTTTGGGGCGCGGAGAGTTGGAGGAGCTGCTAGCCCCGGGGGCGCGCCGTCCTCGCCGCTCGGGGCTTCGGCTGCAACCTGGAAACCTGGAAGCCCGCTACGTGCGGTGACGAAGTGGGCGGGCCGGGTCCCAGCCTTGCAGCCCGGCAGAGCCTTATTGTCACACCGGGAGGTGGTGCACCCTCGGAGTCCTCGGCGCGGGGACCGGCCTTAGGAAGCTCTGGGAGTTCTCCGGACATCGTGCACTCGGGAGCGGTCCCTGAGCTGTCCGGGGCCCTGTCGCTGCCCGTGGGGAACTGGGCTCTCCTGTCTTAGATGATTAAAATAATTTGCAACTCCTCTCGGAGTTTGTGTTTGTATTTTTATTTTTATTTATTTATTTATTTATTGCTTTTTGGGTCACACCCGGCGACGTTCAGGGGTTACTCCTGGCTCTGCACTCCGGGAATTACTCCTGGCGGTGCTCCGAGACCATATGGGATGCCGGGGACCAAACCCAGGCCGGCACAGGCCGGCAAACCCCGACCCTCTGGGCTATCGCTCTGGCCCCAGGAGTTTGTGTTTTTTATAAGTGAGCTTGGAGGCGCGGGGAACTCGGAACTGTGGCTGCCATCAGATCTTGGTATTTCTCTCCCACCTCTGGTTTTACCTCCTCCGTGAACTGTAGTAAGAAAATTCAGCAACGGACAGGGCGACTTAACCTTTCCGGAACAGGCGGCCAGGGTCAGGGACCTTGAACACCTTTATAGGCTTGTGCAAAGTCAGCCAGAGGATAAAGCAAACCTTTGGATCAAGGAAAATCTTGATTATAAAAACACTCTTCTGTGTAGGCACAATCGGACGGAAGTGGGAAGCTTATGTTTTGTTTTCCTTAGGAGTCACACCCAGCTGTGTTCAGGGATCACATATGGACTCTGGGGACCATATGGGGTCCTGGGATTGAACCCAAGTCTGCCACCTGTGAGACAAGTGTCCTTCCCACAGCACTCTCTCCAGCTTTTTTTTTTTTTTTTGTAAGTGGCAGGTCCACCCATGGTCGTCTGTGTGGGGTGTCTGTTCAAGCCCAGTGGGAATGCAGTGTGAAGTGGTCCTCGGTGCACCAGTCTGCTCCCACCCCGGGAGGCTCCGGCTCTTGGCACTGTACCTTTGCCATCTGCTCAGAACGGGCCTCCTCTCAGCAGGTCCGCCAGCCTGGGCCATTCTCCGTCCGCCTGGAGTGTCTGTAGAGACGCCTCCAGCCTCACTGAGCACCCTGGGACTGCCCACTCCTGCCAGACGCTCTGAGCAGAGATGGGGTGATGGGTCGTGGGGTGGCTGATAGGAATGGAAGCCAGGAAATGTGGCGCCTGTCAAGGAGGTGGTGTAGGGATGAGTGAGGACCAGCACCATGGATTTCCAGGCTCAGGAGGTGAGCTAGCTGAGAAAACCAGCCCTCCACTTGGAGGAGAGGTGAGACTTCCTCTTCTGCTCTTGGTGCTCCATTTTCATTAGGTCCCTGGACTCGGGTGAAACCATACATCCTGGAACCATATACACATACATGGCGAAACCATTTTATCTTCCGTGGTGGCCCTTGGTTTCCAGGTCCTAGCCTCTGCTGCTTGAGGGATGTAATGCCTTTAATTCTCTTTTTCTTTTGGGAGGGTGTGGGGCGAGCGAGAGGGACATACCCAGGGGACCCCTCCTGGGCCTCTCACATGCACAGCCTGTGTTTCAACTCTTTGAGCCATTCCCCCCCCCCCAATTCCTCTTCCCTTACACTCGCGTATTCTGATGAGCAAGTATCTTGAAGAGCTTGTTGCCTGCCCATCACTGGGGATGCTCCAAGGAAGAAAGCAGATAGGTGAAGGTCATTTTCAGTCACTGTGGCCCAGCGTGCCCTGGAGGTCACTTGACCTGTGAGGCAGGGAAGGGTTTCAGGGGCGTCAGGGTTCGTCTCAGTTAAAGGAACTTAGAAAAGTTATCTTGCAAGCCCCAGAGCGTTGTAAAAGTCACCAGGAGTGTCTGATTTATCATGTGGAATTTGGAGGCCCCAGGGCTGGAGTACCCCTTAGCAGCATGGAATATGGTCCCCAAATGGAAAATGCCAGAACTGGGTGACTTTTTTTTTTTTTTTTGGTCATACCGGCAATGCTCAGGGGGTTTCTCCTGGCTATGCACTCAGGAATTACTCCCTGGCGGTGCTCAGGGGACCATATGGGGTGCGGGAAACCCAGGCGCGAGACCGGCTGTGTGCAAGGCAAGCGCCCTACCAGCTGGGCTATCGCTCCAGGCCCCGAACCTGGTGACTCTTTTTTTTTTTTTTTTTTTTTTTGCCTTTTTGGGTCACACCGGCAATGCTCAGGGGCTACTCCTGGCTCTGCACTCAGGAATCACTCCTGGCGGTGCTCGGGGGACCATATGGGATGCCGGGGATCAAACCCAGGCCGGCAGAGGCCGGCCTCGTGCAAGGCAGACGCCCTACCCGCTGGGCTATCGCTCGGCCCTGAACCTGGTGACTCTTAACTGACTCCTTCTTTTGGTTTTGTTTTATGTTTCTGGGCCACACCCAGCAGTGCTCCGGCCTTACTCCTGCACTCAGGGAACATACGTGGTAGGGCTCGGGGGGACCATGTGGGGTGCTGGCCATTGAACCCAGATTGGCCATGTGGAAGGCAAGCACCTGCCAGTTGTAACTGTTTCTCCAGCCCATGACTCCCTGATTTTGGTTGGGCAACAAGGAGGGGTCTCACCGTGAGACATGTTCTTGTGTCTTTTGGAGGGTGGCATTTGAGGTCTGGCTCTTTCCCTGCTTCTCCATTATCTGGTCTTTGCCTGCTGTCTTCCTCTCCAAGTCCTGGCTTGGCTTGGGAAGGAGGACACCAGCCAGAACCGACTTTGAGAGAGTAAGTCCTGATACCTGCCTACTCCGGTCCTTGTAGACCCAGCCAAGACACTGAGCCCGTTTCACATAGTAGCTGCTAATACAAGTAAGATGCAACCCTGGGATAGGGAGTTTTTTTTTGTGTGTGTGAGTGTGAGGTGTCACGCCTGGAAGTGCTCAGGGCCTGCTACCAGCTCCCTTCTTGGTAGTTGCTCTTGTAAGGCGGTGCTTGGGGGACATGGATTGTGGGCATGGAATAAGGCGGTGCTTGGGGACATGCATTGTGGGCATGGAATAAGGTGCTTGGGGGACGTGCATTGTGGGGGTGGAATAAGGTGCTTGGGGACGTGCATTGTGGGGATGGAATAAGGCGGTGCTTGGGGACGTGCATTATGGGCATGGAATAAGGCGGTGCTTGGGGGACATGCATTGTGGGCATGGAATAAGGCGGTGCTTGGGGGACGTGCATTGTGGGCATGGAATAAGGTGCTTGGGGGCGTGCATTGTGGGGATGGAATAAGGTGCTTGGGGGACATGCATTGTGGGGATGGAATAAGGTGCTTGGGGGACGTGCATTGTGGGGATGGAATAAGGTGCTTGGGGACATGCATTGTGGGGATGGAATAAGGTGCTTGGGGACATGCATTGTGGGCATGGAATAAAGCGGTGCTTGGGGGACGTGCATTGTGGGGATGGAATAAGGTGCTTGGGGGACATGCATTGTGGGGATGGAATAAGGTGCTTGGGGACGTGCATTGTGGGGATGGAATAAGGTGCTTGGGGACGTGCATTGTGGGGATGGAATAAGGTGCTTGGGAACATGCATTGTAGGCATGGAATAAGGCGGTGCTTGGGGGACGTGCATTGTGGGCATGGAATAAGGCGGTGCTTGGGGACGTGCATTGTGGCATGGAATAAGGCGGTGCTTAGGGGACGTGCATTGTGGGCATGGAATAAGGCGGTGCTTGGGGGACGTGCATTGTGGGCATGGAATAAGGCGGTGCTTGGGGACGTGCATTGTGGGGATGGAATAAGGTGCTTGGGGGACGTGCATTGTGGGACATGGAACCCAGGCGCCTGTCATCTTTCGGGCTATCTCTGACTTATCAGAGTTTCACTGTCACTGTGTCACTGTCTTCCCATTGTTCATCGATTAGCTATCAGGAGTTTATAATTTTTTATTTTTTTGGCGGGTTTTGGGGTGGGTGAGGGGAAGAGCTTCCTCTTGTGCTCAGACATCTGTGCTCTGTGCTCCTGGCTGTGCTCAAGGATTACACTGTATGTGATTCTGGGGATCAAACCAGGCCTGCCACGTTCAAGGCAAGTGCCTTTGTCTGCTGTATTATCTCTCTAGTCCCACCAGAGTTTCTTTTAAATGAGTGTCTGATCCTGGTTGATAATAGTGTGGTCATTAATTCAGCTCTCAGGTAGTCTCCCTGTGAGAGAGATGCAGTTCTTCAACTCCGTTTCACAGATGGCGAAACTGAAGTACAGGAAGCTTGTCACACTAAGTGACTCTGATGGAGAGTTCAGTCCTGCCCACTGCCCTTCAGCCCATGCTCTTGGCTCTCTCGCTGTGCCTGAGAGTGGCCCCAACTCCAGCTGTGGAGCCCAGGCTCACACGCCCCCTCCTTACCCAGCGGATCTGCAGGTGGCCTTCAGAATCTTCTATGTCCAAATGCTCTAGCCCGATGACAAGAATCCACCCTCCTGCCGAGTCACTTGGTGCTTAGTCACAATGACCTCTGATGATGTGTGCTACATCTCTGGGGTTGGTGAGAAAGGAAGGACAAATGTACACAGTGGAGAGCCACTGACTACTACCTGTCTCTTTGACCCTTTTCCAGTGCAGGAATGCAACATGTGGAACAGTTTTTCTGGTTCTGAATGATTAAAGAAATGGTCTTACAAATGACTTGGTTTTCACTGTAGCTCCGCCTTAGGGGAAACAGCTGAGAACAATTTTGCCGTGAGTGAGAGCTGTCTAGTCCAAGATGTCCTTTTTTTTTTTAATTAGGTGGGGTGGGTCGTACCTGGCAATGCTTGAAGCTTACTCCTTTTTCTGCACTCATGAGTTACTGCTGGCAGGCCTGGGGAACCATAAGGGATGCCAGTGATAAAATCCTGGTCGGCTGTATGCAAGTAAATGCCCTACCCGCTGTACAGCTCCAGTCCCCAGTCCAGGACTTTTAAACTCTCTGCACGTAGCCTCTCCTTTTTTTTTTTTTTTTTTTTTTTGGGAGGGGGTCACACTCAGCGATGCTCAGGGCTTACCTCTGACTCTGCACTCAGGAGTTACTCATGGCAGTGCTCACGGCATCCATATGGGATGTCGGGTATCGAACCCAGGCTCGACGCTTGCAAGTCTAATGCCTGCTCTACCGCTCTGGCCCCTTCTTCCTTTTATTTATCTGTTTATTTTTTTGCTTTTTTGGGTCATACCCGGCAATACTCAGGGGTTGCTCCTGGCTCTGGGCTCAGGAATTACTCCGGGCGGTGCTCAGGGGACCATATGGGATGCCCAGGTCTGCCGCTTGTGAGGCAAACACCCTACCCGTGTGCTGTCACTCCAGTCACCCCTTCTTCCTTTTAGTTAAAATTTTGTTGTTTTGTGATCACAGTCAGCGGTACTCAGGGGCTTACTCCTGGGTGTTCAGAGATCACTTGTGGCAATGCTCAGGAGGCCGTATAGGATATTGGGGATCAAGTGCCCTACCTGTTGTACTGTCTCTTTAGCTCCCAGAGGATGATCTTAGGGTCACCGAAGCTCTGTGGCCCGTGCTCCAGATGGCTTTGGCTACTGCCATTTGGGGTTGGCGTTTCAGTTTGTGGTTTGGAAGGAAGAAAGTGTTGCTGTGGGGCTCTGGCAGCTGCACCTGCACTGGTCTCATGTCTGGCTGAGCCATTGCTTGAGCTGGTGCAGATGACCTGCTCGGGAGCCTTTCCTGGCCAAGGAAGTCCCCTGCAGCCCTATGTGCTTGTGACCTCCTGGCAGGGGGAAATGGTGTTGCCGTTGCTTTTTTGGGCCACATCCGGCATTGCTCAGGGGTTACTCCTGGCTCTGTACTCAGGAATTCCTCCTGGCAGTGTTCGGGGAACCATACGGGATGCCAGGGATCAAACCCCGATTGGCTGTGTGCAAAGCAAATGCTCTACCTGCTGTGCTATCACCCGGCCCCAGCATTTTTTTTTTGTTTGTTTGTTTTGCTTTTTGGGTCACACTCGGCAATTCTCAGGGGTTACTCCTGACTCTGCACTCAGGAATTACTCCTGGCGATGCTCGGGGGACCATATGGGATGCCGAAGATTGAACCTGGGTTGGCCGTATGCAAGGCAAATGCCCACCCCCCGAGTCGCGATCACCCGGCCCTGTATTCAGGGCTTTTGTATTTGAGATGCTTCGCAGAGCAGATGGGCGGTTCTGAGCACCCAGGATGTTGGGAGCAGAGTGGTGGGGTTGTCAGGTGACAGATGCATTTTGTGACCAACTTGGTGAACTTGTGACGTTGGCTAAGAAAGCCTGGCACTTCTTTTATATGGGCTGCGTGTGATATGTGCCTGAGACTGGCTTGGCAAGGCTGGTCCAGGCTGGAGGGCCAGTAGCCTGGGGGGCTGTGACTGGCTTGAGTGTGCTAGGGTGTTGAGGGCAGGGTGTGGGAGGCATGAAGATCAGACCCTGCTTCGCATGTGCTGTGGGGTAGCAGGAACAGCTGCCCAAGATTACGAAGAGATCTCCATGGGGGTGTCAGAGCATAGCCCGCTTGCTGGCTCCAGTCCTGCTCTGAGACTTCCCTGCACCTCTGTTTCCTCACCTGTTAGGTGAACCTAACAACAGCTGACTTTCTAGGTATGTTGTGGGGATTAGAGCAGAAGTTAGAAGTAATGGGTGTAAAGCATCGTGCTTCATAGCGGCTGGCTGTTCGTATTCTTCGAGAATGAACAAGACCGGAAGCAGGTCCCAGGTGCTTGTGTGTGTGTGTGGGAGTGCGTATGTGCGCTTGCACCACACTTGAGGATACATAAAGGCATTTGTGTGTGAGGTGCGTGCGTGTGTGTATACGTACATACACACTTGATGCATAAAGCGTTTTGTGTGTACCGCGTACATACATGCTTGAGGATGCATAAAGGTGCGTTTCTCTGTGTGTGCATGACATGCATGTGTGTCGGGAACGCAGCAGGGGGTCCCCCGACAGTGTCAGGACAGAGGTTCTCTTCTACCTCCGAGGACGCCGGAGAACAGATGAAAACTCACGAGTCCGGTGCAGTTCCAAAAATGACTTTTAATAGTACAAAGCTCTTTCACAGCACTCCAATATAATGAACAAACTTTAGCTCTGGTCGAACTTAGACCATACAAAAGAGCCCTAAGTCTCCCACCAAAGAGAGAGAGGATCTCACCCGAGCTGAGTCCTACCCAGAAGAAGAAGGAGCAAAAGGGCCAAGAGCAAAAAGCCAAAAGCCAAAAGCCACAAGTGCTGAGGAGCCAAAAGCCGAAAGCCAAAAGGCCCAAAGGCAAAAGGGAAGGGGCCTCCAAGTCAGCCCCTTATAAACACCAAAGTAATCCAACCGGGAGGGGCATGTCAACAAAGAACCCTAAACAGAGTGTAGTGCCACACCCTATTGCAGGTATAAACAAAGGTTATGCCAAGGTCTAATCCTTAGATTATCTCTTATGTAAAACACTGGAGAGAGAGAGGGGCTGATATAAAGTAATACATCTTAACTTCATGAGCTTCATGTAATCTAGATGGTACCCACAAGGTCCTTCTTATTATCTGCACCAGGGGTGATTCTGAATATCTTGTTCTCGTGTCCTGAAAGGGTCACACTCGCCTGCTTAGAGCAAACTGGTATGATCCTTCCTATAGTCTTCCTATAGTCTCAGGCGTAGCCAGGGTGGTAGTCTCCTGGTAAATTCTAACTGTCCCACGCTGGGTGCAGTGGGTATAAAGAGGAGCTGTGCCCAATCTAGAAAACATAGAAGTCTTAGTAGATGTATAAGTCAGAAGTTATTCAATCAAGGTGACTTCTGTAACTGCCACACACCCTCTAGTAGTGTTTACATAGAAGAGAGTCTCATTAGAATGAACCTTGGCTTAAATAAGATTAAGCTGGGAGTGGGCAAAACAACAAAACTCGCAGGTTAGCTAAACCTGTCCTCCAACACATGTGTTCTCTTGCATATACGCTTGAGGATGCATAAAGGCACGTTTCTGTGTGTGTGTGCGTGCATGCATGTGTTCTTTTGCATACATGCTTGAGGATGCATAAAGGCGTATTTCTGTGGTGTGTGTGTGTGTGTGTGTGTGTGTGTGTGTGTGTGTCGGGATCGCCACAGGGGTCCCTAAACAGTACAGGGAGCGAAGTTCCCTTCTACCCTCCAAAGCCGCGGGGAATGGATGAAGACTCAGGAATCCGAGGCAGTTTTAAAAAGGCTTTACTTATCACAGGTTCAGGCATACAAGTGAGCAGTAGGAAAACCCTGTGCTTAGGATTCCTGGCTAGAACTCCAGCCAGCGTGTAGGCCAAGATGGCGGCCACCACGTGTAAAGGCCCTGTAAAGAGGGAGACAAAGACAAGACTCCCAAGAAGAGTGCGCCCAAAGAGAGCCCAGAGAGAGAGAGAGAGAGAGAGAGAGAGAGAGAGAGAGAGAGAGAGAGAGAGAGAGAGAGAGAGAGAGAGAGAAAGCAGGCTGGTTTTATACCCCTACAACTCAGACCTCCCACTATTATGGGAAGCAGGAAGGGTCAGGTAATTTGTCCCAGCACCTCACCTAGGCCCTATTATATGCTAATGTTCTGAGCCAAGATCTGCCTGGAAAAGCCTTTATAGGGTAGAGAAGGGGGTTTCTGAGATGGCATGTCTCTGTACCAAAGACTAATACTAATGCCAGTTAAATATTTCTCCAAGCCTTCACAAGAGTCTCATCTACTTCACAGTAGTTTTGTATTTTAGTTGCCTTTGAGTTACCAGGGGAGCCATGCTTGCTTGCTTGGAGGCAAACAGCAGTTCTCTCTGGTTTAATTACTTAGAGATCCAACGTGGCCAGGAAAATTTGCTGGTAAGATCTAGCTAGTCCCACGATGATTGTGGTAGCATGAGAGAATATTTATACCAGCCAGTACAGAATACATGGTCAGATAAACTGCCACATTTAGACTACCCCCTATCTATGAAGTGACCTGCAGGAGGCAATCCAGGGCAGATGCAGAGGCTCTTGGAGTCCTG
Organism: Cryptotis parvus; assembly: GCA_021461705.1. Lineage (NCBI taxonomy): Eukaryota > Metazoa > Chordata > Mammalia > Eulipotyphla > Soricidae > Cryptotis > Cryptotis parvus. The sequence continues at coordinate 38,089 of JAJIBD010034745.1, forward strand.
CAACATATGTGTATGTGTGTGCATGCGTGCATGCATGTGTTCCACTTGCATACACTCTTGAGGATGCATAAAGGCACGTTTCTCAGGGAGGCCCACCTGGGAGGTGGTGGCTCGCGGTGCTTTGCCCAGTGCCTGCCCCACAGTGAGTGCTGAATGAGTAGCCATTCGGTGGTGTGAGGTTGTGTGTAGCTCACTGAGAACTCCCAAAACCACCGCAGCACTTTGGACAGGGCTGGGATTGTTCGCACCGACATGTTTTGCTCGTTGTCACGTTCATGCTGGGTCCCCTGGGCCTGGTCTGGCACAGAGTGGGCACTCAGAAATCAGTTCCTGAGCAAATGCACAAATGGCTATTTATATTTTGACATAAAGAGCAACAGCTCCCTTAGCCAGCACGCCTTGCAGCTGCCCCTGTAAGGGGTAGCCAGGATGAAGGCCTGTGGCTGCCTGCAGAAACTCCTTTGGGGGGGGGCCGCGGGAGGGTGCTGCAGAGCCAGCTGGCCGGGGCCTCACGCTGGGATGAGCTTGCTTCTGTGGATGTGAGCTGGGCTGAGGGGCACACACAAGCTAGGGCCTCTCACAACTGTGGATCCCCTGCTATAATGCGTAGGAGAGGGTGGGGAGATGCCGGGGGCTGCCCTCGGCGCTGCCCAGCAGATTGAGCATGCACCTGCTGCCTGTCTGGGGTAGGACCAGGGGCTGCACACACCTGCCCTTGGCCTTCTCTGCCTGCTCAGGCCCTCACTCCAGCCAGCCGGGGCTTCTCGTTGCCTGTCCCTGGTGGCCCTGTCAGCTGCCTTAGGAGCCCTGGCAGTAAGCCATTGGCTAGACAGGCTTGTCGTCTGCGTGCCTCAGCTGGGACCCCTTGGTGTGGGAGAGGAGAGGAGCACCCTGAACTACTGCACAGGGCACTTTGGGGCAGACGGGGGCGTTCCCAGGACCTGCCCCTCCAGTTTCTGTCAACTTCAGGTCTTCTCACCCAGATGCCTTTTCTGCCTCCTGGTGTCCTGGGTTGGGTGGACCCATGTCGAATCTGCAGAGCTCAAGACTTCCAGCTTATGGCTCGGCTTGCGCCGGGCCTAGCTGACCATGGAACCCGAGGAGGGCAGATGGGTTTTGGGGAGTGGGCCGTCGCCTCTGAGGGGTCCCGGCAGCAGGATGAGACTCGCCCATCACACTAGCCACCATTTTTGCTGTCGGACGCTGCGAAACGGCCTCAGACCAGATCAACAGAGCAAAGCCAGTTCGGCCCAGGTTGGGTCGCGCCATAAGCGGCTGCGATCCACTAAAATAGTGAAACAGTAATGTCTTTTAATGCATTGCAGTCAAGGAAGAGCAGGAAAGTTTGTTGGGAAGGAGATATAAAGAGGAAAGAAATGACAAACAGAACTCGCCAAGTGGTTGAGGTGCGGGAGGCGGGGGAGGGGAGGTGGGGACATTGGTGATGGGAGATGGGTTTGGGCGGGGGGTGCGTGTTGGAACACTGTAGAACCAAAGCTCTACATGAGCATCTTTCCAATTAAAAAAAAAAGGTGGGATCTACCACAAACATGTGGGAATCAGAGGTTAGGTAAGACAGAGAAGGGAACAGTGTGCTAATATTTGTCAAAAGTGATAATGCCAGCCTAGAACTGAGCATTAAATATAGGAAAAAGATATACATGATGATCTCTGAATGTATGTATTGCAATCCACAATGTGTAAGAGAAGAGATAAAGAATTTGCCATAGAGGCGGGCTGGGGGGGGGGAGGGAAGTGGGGACATTGGTGTTGGGAAATGGGCACTGGTGGAGGGATGGGTGCTGGAACACTGTATGGCGGAAACCCAAACATGAACATCTTTGTAATTGTATATCACATGGCAGTGTAATAAAATATTAAAAAAAATAATAATAAAACTACCACAGAGGGGCCAGAGGGGGAAAAAAAAAAGACTTCCAGCTTAGAAGGGGAGACCTGGGAGGAACCTGACCGGGCTCAGACTCCGGAGTCAATGCAGACTGGCTGCTGCCCTTGGAGGAGAGTCGGCTGTTGTCAAGGGGACTTCACTCTCGCTGACCCCTCTTTTTTTTTTTTTTTTTTTTTGGTCACACCCAGCAATGCTCAGGGGTTTCTCCTGACTCTGCACTCAGGAATTACTCCTGGCGGTGCTCAGGGGACCATATGGGATGCCGGAGTTGAACCTGGGCCAGCATGGGCCGGCGCGTGCAAGGCAAGCGCCCTACCCGCTGGACTATCCCTCCGGCCCTTGCTGACCCTCAAGCTGCACATGTCACCCCCTGGGTAAGCCAGGGCCCTGTGGGAAGGAGATGTGGAGGTTCCCCTACACTTGGGAAATTCCTACAAGAACATTTCATGGCAAATGGGAGAGGAGAGCCAGTACAGGATTAAGGCATGTGCCTTGCAAGTGGACCAACCTCAGTTAACGCTTGGCAGCACCACATATGGTTCCCTAGGCACCCCAGGGCTCACTTCTGAGTGCAGGCCCAGGAGTAGCCCCCTAGTACCGCTGAGTGTGACCCCCAAAACAAATTAAACCTGAGGCCTCATACACATAAGGCCTTTGCCTGCCGCTGACTGACAGACGACTCTTATCCCCAGCCCTGAAATACTCCCTTACTTGGTAAGCGTTCCGTGATCGGAACACCTGTCCATGGTTCTCTTGAGGTCCCGGTGCTTACCTTTTGACTGCATACCTGCAACGCTCCTCTGCTCGTTCTCTCTGTGTTAAATACACCTGTGTCCACACATTTTTATTTTTGGGGGGTCACACCTGGCAATGCTTGCTCAAGGGGTTACTCCTGGTTCTGCACTCAAGAATTAATCCTGTCAGGGGACCATATGGGATGCTGGGATCAAACCCTGGTTGGCTGTGTGCAAAGCAAGCGTCCTACCCGCTGGACTATTACTCTGGCCACCCCCCCCCCCCATGCATATTTTCAGTTTTTTAAATTTTTTGGGGTTTTTTGTACCACATCTCTCGAAACTCTGGGATTTACTCTATATTGGCTCTAGACTCAGAATTCCTGAGTCTACTTAAAATTATCCTGGCGGTTCTCGGGGGGACCATATGGGATATTGGGGATAGAACCTGGGTGGGCTGCGTGCAGGCAGTGGTTATTTTCTGGTGCAGGGATTGAACCCAGGGCTCCCCATTCACATCCGTGCTTTTTTTTTTCTCTGCTTTTTTGGGTCACACCCAGCGATGCTCAGGGGTTACCTCCTGGCTCTGCACTCAAGAATTACTCCCGGTGGTGCTCGGGGGACCATATGGGATGCCGGGGGATCGAACCGGGGCGGCACAGGCTGGCGCGTGCAAGGCAAACGCCCTACCGGCTGGGCTATCGCTCCGGCCCTCACATCAGTGCTTTTACTGAGTTGCCTTTCTGGGTTTTGAAAAGGCGTAATAGTTGTTCTATAGATTGCTCCATTGTCTCCTTTGGGCGGAGTGATAGTACAGCGGAAAGCGTTTGTCTTGCATGCAGCTTGACCCGGGTTCTATTCCCGCATCCTATATGGTGTCTTCCCCTCCAGCACTGCCAGGAGTAAGTCCTAAGTACAGAACCAGGGGTAATCCCTGAGCATTGCCAGGTGTGACCCAAAATGAAAAAAAAAAAAAAGCATAAGAGTAGTCGTTCTGTAGATTGCCGGGTTGTCTCCTTTTGGGTGATCCCTCACCCAAGCCCAGTCCTGTGCACTTCCACAAGGAGACCCCCCAGGTTATTTTGCCCCATTTGGGGTTAACCTTGGCCCTGTGATGGGGGCTGGGGCCATAGTTTGTGGTGAGGATGTGAGCCCAGATGGGCCTCAACACACCACCAACACCAGTTCTGGGAGGCGCCAGCTTAATTCTGGCGCTACCTAGGCGAGATTGCTCACATGCCAGGCTAAGCGTTCAGACTCTGAGGACCACTCTCCTGGGACCCCACAGTAGGTGCTTCATAGTGAAGTTTGCCACCTGCTCCCCTTCAGACTTCAAGCAGTTGTAGTTAGGCCTAGGTTATCATCTCTGCTTCCGCACAACTATAAGTCAGGGTCCCGGGACACCTTCCCGGCTCAGTTAATTTACAAAGGAATGTGGCCTGATGGATGAGGTGGGTGGGTAAGGCTGGAGCTTCTGTGCCCCCCCAGACCTCGTCCTGCTCCGTCTTCACGTGCTTGCCAGACCAGCTCTTGGAAGCCCTGCTGTTGTCCTGTAGAGGTTAGATCACATATGCATTATTTAGGTGTGGGGGTACACCAGAAGTGTTGGGACTTACTCCTGGCTCTGTGCTCAGGGATTGCTATGGGCACAGGGAACCATTTGGGGTGCTGGGGATGAATCTGGCAGCACCTTTCCTGCCTTGCTGAGACTGTCCCGTAGGCAAGATAGGGTCAGCTCTTTGACCATTGCAGTTAAATTTAACCCCAGCCCCCACCCCTACCTGAAGGTCATGGGTTGAGTGGATTGGGACTGGTAGTTCCCACCTTGCTCTCCACCTTTCATCTGCAAGGTATTCCCTGGAACTTACCTCATTAGCATGAGACCTTTATAACTCTCGACATTGAGATTTTGGGGAGCTGTGAGCCAAGAACTGTGGGTGAAGAAAGACCAAATACAAATGAGAGATACATTGTTGTGTGTGACCAAATGTGTTCGTGTGTTATAAGTAACAGAGTTGCAGCTGCATTTTTTTTTCTTTGGGCCACACCGGCGTGCTCAGGGGTTACTCGTGGCTCTGCACTCAGGAATTACTCCTGGTGGTGCTTGGGGAACCATATGGAATGCTGGGGAATTGAACCTGGGTCGCCACATGCAAGGCAAGCACCCTACTCGCTGGACTTTCGCTCCGGCCCCAGTTTGCACATTTTATTGCAAAGGTATTTTTTGTTTGTTTGTTTCTTTCTTTATTTTTTTGGCCACTGCGGCAAGTGCTCAGGTCTGACTCCTGACTCTAACTCAGGGGATCACTCTTAGTGGGCTCAGGCAAACATAATGGGATAGAACCCATGTCAGCCACCTGCAAGGCAAGGTCCTTACCTGCGGTCCTGTTGCTCCTGCCCCCTCTCGTATTCTGCCTACCCCAGTCTGATTAATGTTTGATGAGAGACCTCTAGAAACAGATTTTGGTGCTAAGCAGGTTCATTGTACTCAGTTACTAATCCCTCAGCCTAGACTCTGTGTGTGTGGTGTCTCTTTTTAAAGTCTGTGCTGTTTCTTTGGTTCCAACCCAGCATTATAGGATCTCGCTTGCTTTCTCTGCTTTCTCATTATCTCACGTCTGCGGTGAGAGCTGGCGTCCACAGTAGCAGGTTCGCTCATCTGCTTCACCTGCTTTATCCCTCAGGGTCCAAAGGCTAGTGTCAGGTGTGCCGTGGCTGCTACCATTCGCAGCAGCACACCTGGAGAGTTTGAGTCATCTACTTTTCTTTATACTCAGAACTGGCTGTACGTAACACTTTTTTTTTTGTTTGTTTTGTTTTTCATCTCAGAGTCCTTTAAATTTATTTTTTAAAATTTTTAAGTATTTTTATTATACCACTGTGAGATATACAGTTACAAAGATGTTCATATTTGGGTTTCGGTCATACAGTGTTCCAGCAGTGCCCCATTTCCACCACCAACGTCCCTGATCCCCTCCCCTCCCCCCAGCCTCCACGGCAGCTTCTTACGTAACGTGTTTTAAATGCAGTGAAGGTCACGTTGTAATGTCATTCTTTGAGCTTTGACCAGCGTGTGCTCAGCTAGCAGCACATTGCAGACGCGAGCAGTGTCCACCACCCCACAGTGTCACCAGCAGTTGGCCCTCCCTGGCCCTAGCTCCCTCCACCAGGCTGCGTGTGGGAAGTTCGTCGGTCTCCTTTATGTATGCAGGTGCTTCTTGCTCAGCCCAGGCTCACAGTCCCTTAAACTTTAAGGTTTACGTGTAAAAAAATAATAAATAGGAGCCCGGGCGATAGCCCAGCGGGTAGGGGTTTGCCCTGCACGGCCGGCCCATGCCGGCCCCGGGTTCGATCCCGGGTTCACTCCTGGTGGGCTTGGGGGGACCATATAGGATGCTTGGGATTGAACCCAGATCGGACGTGTGCAAGGCAGGCACCCTACCCACTATCCAGCCCTTCTCCTCTTCTAGAATAGCTTGTTTTGTTTGCATTTATTTGTTCTCTGGTTTGGGGTCCTAAACCGGTGGTTCTCAGGGATCACTCTTGGCAGTGCTTGGGGGCACCTTATGGGAAGCCACTTCCCTGTCTCTTTGTGGGCCTCTACAGCACCTGCCGCTTCACAGAGGTTCAGGAATTGCGCCTAGGCACAGAATGCAGGAAATGCTCACAGCCTGGCATGGTTTGAGTGGGTTTCTCTCTTTTTTTTTTCTTTTTTTTTTTTGCTTTTTGGGTCACACCCAGCAATGCTCAGGGGTTACTCCTGGCTCTGCGCTCAGGGAATTACTCCTGGCGGTGCTCAGGATGCCGGGATCGAACCCCGGCGGCATAGGCTGACCGCGTGCAAGGCAAGCGCCCTACCCACTGGGCTATCGCTCCGGCCCCATCAGGGGTTACTTCTGGCATTCGCGCAGGAATTACTCCTGGCGGTGCTCAGGGGACCATATGGGATGTTTGTGATCGAATCCGGTCGGGCTGCATGCAAGGCAAACACCCTCCCCGCTATGCTATCACTCCAGCCCATGGCCAGAAATCTTTTAGCAGTGTCAGGGGATCCTGGAGTGGACAAGCAGCACTGTTCGTGAACTGGCTGTGTGTGAGCACCCAGGAGGTTCCGGCTTTCCCAAGCCTCCTGACGGTGCCCACCTGACCCTTTACCTTAGTGGGTGGATCTTGAGGAGAAACCAGTTCCAGACAGTTTAGGCAGCAGCTCCTTCTTAGAACAACTTGTGATAGCTCAGTTTCTGTACTCTGAAAGGAGCCCAAGCCTTGCTGACGAGAGACGGAAGCCAGAGAAAGAATGTGCTGCGGAGACTGAGTTTCTAGGACACGCCTGGTCCTCCGGTCCCCAGCACGGTTGCTGTCCGGAGGGCAATGGCATTTCTGGGCCCTCACAGGGGCAAACTGTTTCCATAATAACCAAGATGTCCCTTCATCTCTCTGTTGTCTCAGAATACACAGTGCATTTTCAGCCATGCAGATGGCTCTTG